>VDFB02379433.1:0-44089 GCA_007258455.2 Sequoia sempervirens
TGTGAGGCCCAACCCCATCTATAAATTTTGACACCTTGATAAGTTCAATTATTCTTTATTGGTGAATAATTTGATGATTTAACATGATTCCATGTTTAATATTTTGATTTTCTTATGAACTAGTTTAAATGATTATTCTGATAAATTCTCTTTAATAAATAAAAATGGGTAAACTGTTAAGAATGAATGTGGGTAGATAATATTTCTATTCTTGAACAATTATCATACGAATAATACACTTAGATTGATATGAGCTAAAGGATTTTGTGTACCTAACATTGGTTTGAATCTCGCTAATAAGTTTCATGTTACTTGGAAAATGATAATAGTTAGGAACAAAGCGGGACTTTTATAAGATCAGTAAGAAGTTTCCAGAAGTATCACTCGCCAAGCACCATCGAGGTAAATTTAAAGGACGACTCTAATCAATGAGGGGTATACCTAAGGTAGGATAATTTGAGATAAATATATATATATATATATCAAGTTGCATGATGAATTTTATTAAAGGAAGGATTGTCCAAGAATAAATTTAGTAGTGTCAATAAATTATTTAGCTAAGGTTAGGTTTTCATTATTATTTCATGCATGCTCAAAGTTTCCATCTTTCATAGGGAAAGGAAATGAATATCTATGAGTACTATGATTTACTAACTATTGAATTTGATCTTATTGATATTTGAATAGGTATTTATTATATTTCTAACCTAACATGTATTTGGAAAAATACATGTGAAAGTAATGTCAAGGGTAAAAGGGAGAACCATCTAGACCCAAGTTAATTATTTATCTTTTGAAGTTTTAAATTTTGATCCTATGATCTAAGAGATAGTTAGGGTTTTGTGTAAGATTTAATTGTGTTTAGGGTATTAATGATTGATGGTTTAGTGTAAGCATGTTTTGTGGAGCTTTATTGAATTAAGTCAAGTGATTAAGAGTGCAAGTACAATTAAGGTTTTGAAAGTTAGATCTTGAATTTCGAATTGGCCTTTAAAATGATATTTTTATGATGTTCTTTGGTTAGTTTTATTGTTATTAGTGCAAAAATAGACCCCTAGGGCCTATACCTATGGAAGGGAAACCTTTTGGACATGTGACTTTGTCCTTGGGGCATGATATGACCCTTCAAAATTCCACTTGAAAGAGTGTGACGAATTTGAATCCTTGAGAGTTGGGAGAAGTGACTTGTCACTCCCCCACCACACTCCTTAAAGTTCATTAATGAACTTGGGAAGGGCATCAAAGCTTCACATGTGTGAAGCCACCATGTAAATAATGTTGGGTAGGGTGTCATTGTACATTCCCCATCTCCCAAAAGTCTCACACATGTGTGAGAACTTGTGGGGATATGTGTTGAAAGGTCGAACGAGAGAATGACAAGTGTCTCTCTCTCATTCAAGTGAATTCAAGTTGGATTTCTATATACTTGGATGGAATAGAGGAAATGGTTGTTACCCACTTCTCCTTTTGGATAACTTTTCATTGAATTTGGAGTTTGGAAAAGAAGAGAAGAGAAAAGTTGGAAGGGAGCAAGAAGCTCTCACATGAAAAGGAGGTGATCAAGGAACAAACTTGTGGAGATAAGTTATTCTCCTCATTGTTATGAAATTTTCTTAAGTAAGAAATTTGTTGTGTTATTTTGTTTTAGCTCTCAAAAAAATTTAGGAAGAGACCAAGTTGTTGTGTATGAAAATTTAGAGTGTGTTTGGTGAATGAGTAGATGGAAAATCATAGATAAGTTATTCTTGTTAGTCTCCCTACCAAGATCATTGGTAGTCATCTATTTCTTGCTCGGGGGTATGGCTAGAGCCCATGAGGCTTCATGATGCCATTAAGGTAGGGTGGTGAGCAAGCTTTGTTCATTTTTTTGTGTTATTCATTATATTCTTAAATATTGTTGTAGTATGGAAGGTTAGTATCTTGCTAAAAAAAAATTGAATGTAAAGAGAAAGCTTGTATTCATTGGCATGTTATTTATTTTAATTCTATGTACTATTGTAATAATGAAGGTCTGCTATTTTGTTGATAAATGGAAGAAACAAGGCATGTATTTATAATGGAAATGATGGATCTTGCATTCTAACCTTAAAGAAAACTATTGACATGGTGTGGTCATAGTGGAAATGGGATGGATTTTTTAAAAAATGAGTTTTTTTTTTTAAATGGTTTGGTATGTTGCATGTTAAGTTATAATCCTTTTGTATTCTAAATCATCATAAAATGTATATAAATAATGTGATAGAAGATGAAAAGACATTGTGATCTCATTAACTTTTCAATATTCCTAAGGGAAGCTTTTTATGGTCTAAATAGAACTTGTTTTCATTTCACATATTCTTAATTATTTAATGAGTTATTGAGGATTTATTTTTAGTTTTTTGGGTCATAAGATTTAACCATATATTTAACAATTTAAATCTAGCTAAATTATATTCCCAATGTGGATAAATTTACCCCTTATTTAAAAATACCTCATGCCTAAAATTTCATTAAAATATTTAATAAGCCTATATATAGAATAATTTATATTCTAAATAATATATGCCTTAAAATATTATTGATTAAAAGCTAAGATTAAAAGAAAATAAAATAAAACAAAACAAACAAACAAAAAGAAAGTTTGGGTAGGGCACGACCCTCCCTAAACCCTATCCTTGCTCCGGGAGGGAGGCGTCACCCCCTACCAGCAGGGACAACCTCCCCTGTGGAGCCGTGTCTCGTACAGAGGAGCGCAGCCTCACTACCTCACTGCCCCTCCTCACTGCAACCCAACAAAAGAGAAAATGCATTTCCTTTACATTATCAAAATAAACAAATATGGTTATCCTACACAACTTTGTAAAAATAAATAAATATATATATATATAGGGGTATGATAGCTGTTGTGATAAAAATAAAATAAAACACCATTATGACAATTGTTGTGATAAAAATATAATAAAAATAAATAATGCATTTCCTTTACATTATAATAAAAATATAATAAAAATAAATAAATGGAAATGCATGTTATCTACCGAAATTGCACCCTTATCAAGTTGCAGAACTTGATACTTCAGAGAAACATGGGAACTTTTCCAGGTTGTGGGTCCTCTAAAAATGGAAAAGAAACTCCGGAGAAGGCCGACTTCCTTTGTGTTATCACCTAACTACTGATCTTTGTAAGGAAAAGGGAGGAGTGCATGAAAATGAAAACTAAACCCTATGGTGATACATCAGAATATTACTTAGACTTGGAAAACTCAGGTCTCATACACTGTACACAATGACTGAAAATAACTTGCACAACCTGTTTCTATGTGCTTTGCATAAGTGTTTTATAAAAATGGCCTTATTGCTTGAGCTTCTAGGAGGAAAAGACTTCACAGCTAAAAGCAACTTGCAATTTTGACACAGATTATAACCTGCAAACATCACACTTCTTTGCAAAAAGGTACTAAAGCCATGAGACAGAATTAAGGGAAACGAATACTATCTCACAATAACTTAATCAATCATGTGAAAATACACAATATTGCAGTAACAAGAAGAAAAAATACTCCATTTAGTGATGCCCAAGGTCTGTACTGTGTTCCATGTCTAAATAAGTTACAAAACTTTGTAAAAATCTGCCAAAGGATCCAAAAGTCACTAAGTGCAGAAATGCCAATCCAGAACTCCTTACAAAGAGGCAAAAAATGCCATATATACAACAAAAACTCAAAAGTGTTGGCCTCTTTCCCTAGGGTTTACAAAAAATGAGTCACTTCCTGAACATGTCGTCCCTCAGATCTTTTGGACTAAAGTTAATGCTGCATTCAATGTGCCTCCCCCGTTTCCATGTCGGTGAAGGATTGCTCCAGAGATGGCCTTTTAGATCTTTTGCAACCATCGCATTAACTTCTGGCCTCTGTGTCCACCCTCGAACTTCCTTGCAGAGCTGCCTTGAATGTCTTGGATTATAGTCATTAATATTGATCTAATTTTGCCAATAGACATCACAGCTATTACTGAGACTCATAGCTCCTTCCCCTTCGGCTTTTCTATCCTTTTAGATCCTTCTACAAGTTGACCCCCTTGAGAGATAGCATTTTATTTTATGTTAGATCCCCACACCATTGTTCACTGAGCCAATTGATCACCTTCGATCTCAGAGTAGATCGATGTCGTTCATGCTCTATTGATCCTCCTCACAAGAATAGTCACAGTCAAACTGCCAATAGTTCGCCTTCAGCCTCCTCTAATTGGTTGAACAGACACCACATAGGATCTTTAGGTGGTCAAAATTTCTTCAAACATAATCGCATGTCGGTGAGACACTAGCCGTGTCTCCCCGATGCGATTATACCTCACAACAGCAATCGACATAACACACAACTATCGGCAAGACCTCATATCGAGCTGCAAAAGTTATACCGATGTCCCAAAATTGTTGCCCAGACTATCGCTATCGGCCAGACATCATAGCGAGTCCTTAAGAGTCATACCGATATCCAAAACCATCGGCAAGACTATCACTTTTGGCAAGAGGTCATACCGAAAGCACCTGACAGTAGATATCATTCCATTTAGACCATCGGCAAGAGTCTCAGCGATGCTCAACATGAACACACCCATCAACAAGACAAATAGGTCGGACAAAGGTCTTAGCGAGCCTCCATCAGTCACATCGAAGAGTTAAAACTATCGGCGAGACATCATGAGTTGGCAAGACATCATAGTGAACAAAAACCCCTCAGCCAGGAGTCTTACCGATATCCATATACCCTTTCGGCGAAACCACAACAAGTCGGGGAGACATCATAGTGATCGCGAATCATTCAGCCAGACTATCACCTTCGGTAAGACCTTACACCGAGCCACTATTCTTTCGGTGAGACTCCCCTCAGTCGGCGAGACATCATGCCAATGACAAATCCTTTCGGCGAGACGTCCATTTGTCGGCGAGAGGTCACACCGAAGGCAAATCATTCTCCCCGACGCTAACCTTGTGAACAACTGTCGGCGAGAGGTCTTCGGTCGGAGAGAGATAGAAGACTTCATGGTGACCCAAAATGTCTCGGCGACCTGAGGATTTCAAATGAATATAACACATTAACCTCTCGGCAAGACATTCAGCTGGTCTCAGCGACTTTCTTCTTTGAGGAGTTTTATGCCGATCTGACTGAGGCATACTTTCCAACAAGCTTCCTTGTGAAATAATCAGATGAAGACCTTCCCAATGAAAACCGAACACTTGCACGCTAGGCTCAACCCTTATGGGAGCCACATTTAATCCACGCGCCGAGTTAAAAAAAAATAAAAATTCCCCCGCAGCTAATTGAGCCCACAGGTGAAAATCAGGTAACAATGCATTCACGTGAATTTAAGTTGCAGATCCTTGAGAATATTGCTAAGTTTAGTAGTCTGCAAGGAAAATAAGAATTAAGAGTTTAAGTTATACAATATGGGGAATTTAAAATATACTCTTTGGTTTACAATTGCATCAAATAGACTTGTGTAAAATATAGGCATACTTGCAAATATTGGGCAAAACCAGTGGAACGAAGATGTGAGCGAATGCCTAAAGCACAAGTGCAATGTGAGCAACGAGCATTGAAAGTGAAGAGGGATTTCTCCATGGTAGAAGTGTTTTGTTGTCATTTTCAAATCTGCAATAACTGTGTTTACAAATGCAATAAATGTAAAAATAAAAATGAAAGAGAAATTTTATTATTCATTTACCGATTGATATTGCAGCAAATTGCTTAAAATAGTTCAATAAATAAATATAAGGATGCAAATTAATGATAATAACTAAAAAGAAAATAATAATAACTTCTCTGTTCTTTTGGCTGTGTGCAGCAATAGAAACATAAATATTTTAATATTAGCAATAAAATGTCTAGGCATTAATAAGCACTAATCTTAATAATGTAAACTTATTGATCTATACAACAATGTGTATATCTCCCAGCAGAGAAAATGATAGATGTAATATATATATATACACACATTTAAATATGTATTTTATTCTGTTGATAGTGATAAAAGAAAAAAAAGGGGGGGAGGAAATCAAAATTTGTATCCAGTCCTCTTGAAACCTCCACCCCAAAGGCGATCTACAGTTGGGCCAGCGAATACTTCTACAAAGAAAGAGAGATTATTTTAGGGCAACGATTTTCTAGAGGGAGGCTGGACGTGAAAGGAGGTTTTAGCAAAATGTATAAAATTTAAACTTAGAAATTGGCGCCCAACAGTATGGCATCTGTTTTAAATGAAATAGTGAGGAGGTTAACCTTATGAATGTTTCTTTCGATTTATAAATCTCAATATGGAGAAAGAATGTTATTTAAGAAAGTAAACTACTTTGCAGAGATGACCTTTTTATGCATTAAATTTATTAACTTTATTTTTAGTTGACAAATATTATAGGCAGTTGTAAACATATCATAATAGTGTATTATATATATATATAAACTCACATAGTAAATTAGTTAAAATGATTAACAGTTATACAATATTAATGTGGGAAAAATTAATATATTTATATTAGTATATGTCGAACTGCAATCCGAATACCTGCAAAACACAATAAAAGAACACATTAGGAGATCATATGCAAGTAAGAACAAGGATTTCCCATGAAATCCATTAGCAAAGCTTAAAATAGGAAATAAAGCAAGAATGAGATGAAAGAACAAGAGAGCAAGCTAAATCCTATTGAAGACAATGCAAACTCTTGATCCCGTGGGGGAATTGGTGCCAATTTGATGTGAAAATTGGCCCTTTCCCAACTCCAATGCTAGTTTTGATAGTGTGATGAAGAATGTGATCCACTTTGATGAAGAGTGATGGGTGCTTCAAGACAAAAATCTGCATAACCTAGCTACAAATATAAAATATGGATGAAGATTGCTAATATTTGAGCATAGTAAGTTTACTCAAATTGTGGATGTTAAAATGAGGAGATTAGCCTCTTATTTATAGAATGAGAAGATGGAAGAATGTCCAAAATAGAGCAATGTGGGACTAAGAATTAGCCAATGCCAAAGTGCCACTTGTCAATGGGTGAATGGATGGAGGATGTGCAAGTTTTGAAAAATGTGTCAATAAATGCATATATTTGAATTTTGAAATTGTTGAAATGACATGCAAGAGGGAAAGAAGGTGCATTGAATGCCACTTGGCTCAAGGCAAAAGGACTTTGTAAGAGGAGTAAATTCCTTGTTGGAAGGATAAAGTCCACTTGGATTTTGAATTCAAATTTGAGGAATATTCCTTAAAAGATGCCTTGTTGAAGAAAATAGAGATTTAATAAATCAAATAACTCTATTTTCATGTGCAAGTGGTAAAAGATGGAGGATGGGACATGAGAAGAGATTAAATTAATCAAGGTTAATTAATTTAATGAAGGGATTAAATGATGTGACCTATTTGACTTAAATTTGTGGATTTATTTAAATCAAATATGGGAAGAATGTGATAAAAGGATTAATTAAATAATGACTTCTGATTTATTTAATTAAAAGAGATGATGTTAGATTAAACTAAATAAGGTTTTAATTTATTTAATTTAATAGATAGACTTTAGAGATTTAATCAAATAAAATTAATTATTTAATTAAGAGAGGAATATTGATGATTTTAATCAGATAAAGGCATTTGATTAAATGGTTAGACCGAAGAATGATTTAGGATGAAACAATGTTAGTGGTCAAGATCAGGTGTCCAATGTCAATCAGTACATTTTACGTGTCTACAATATAAACTTAAAATAATTAATATCCACATTCTTGTTTGGTATTGTTGTAAATGACTATATCATTACCTTTTTATTCTATATAATAATGGTAATATTAATTAAGTAATTATGATAATGATACATGTATAATTATATTCAATTACCTTATACATTTGGTATCTTATATTAAAATTAATCAATGTGGAAATTATGGTGATTGGAAAATCAAGGAGAATGTGATAATGCATAACATTTATATGAATGAATTTTTCCAGCAATACAATTGTTCTTAGTAATTAAGTCGTGTTACTAAAGGAAACATAAATTCAAAGATCAACATGAAGAATATGACTATATTATAAGTGACATTCAAATGAGGAATAGTTAACCAAAATTATCCTAATGTTAGCATGCTAGAAAAAGGTTAGTAAGGGACATAAATAGTAATGCCACTGAGTAGAGTAATTATAAGTTCATACAATTTTAGTGATGTTACTAATAATGTTATCAACGCGGTTACACTAATATGTGTTGCAAGTGCTTATAGCCAATATAGATTATTCAAATGAGCAACCTAAATATTGGTTGATTATTTGCTAACAACAATACTCTTGCAATTAGGGAGTAAATTGTAACGTTGTCATTTGGGTTAAATAAGGATAATGCTATTAATGTCTATGAGATTTAAAATAATAGAATTATTATGGTTGAATAAAAGAAACCATAGTAACATAGAAAATGGAGAGCTAATGCTCATACTATTGTTAGGTTAATGTAAACCTTAGAAATAATGTCAAAAAAGAAGAAGATCTAATCATAGCAATATTATTAAAGGTCCTTTAAATGGAGGTTAATTAAATGCCAAATGTATAGAATAACTTCTTACATTGAAATCCTTTTCATCCAATAGAGTTTAACATTATGGTTGGAGATGATCAATGGTAAGCATGTTTCCAACGCTTAAAATCTATACACATCACATTCTAGATTATAAATCCTTTGGTGCATTTAAATTTAAATTGAGCTACTAATTCCAATCAACCTTAAAGACCTTAGTTTCCTTAGAGCGCAATGGTTGTCTAACCTTCGTTTTAAATCTAGTTGATTCTAGTGGTCGTTAACCAAATCCCTAAGTTAGCTTTCACACTTGAACTAAGAGATGATAATACATAGTGTGCAGCGTGTATACTAGATATATGTCTCACCTCTATCTCTTAGAGTAATAATTAGTTTAGTTAATGTTTAAAAAAAAATGTTGGGTTTTTCTAGTGCAAATTTTTTTGGGCATGACATGTTGTGTGTGATATCATGTTGATGGATGTGTGTCACGTACTACTTGGTAGACCTTGGTAGTTTGACCAAAATTCCATACATGATGGGAGACATAACACCTACACTTTTGAGAAGGATGGTCTTAAACATATCTTGTTTCCTTTGCAAGAACCAATAGAGGAAAGTTGTATCAGTAAGGTGATAATGATAAGCAGAAAAGAGTTTATAAGTGGAAGAGAGTCAATAGAAGTTGCAACAGTAACCAAGAAGGTGAACCTTCATTTTCCTCAAGGTTGCACGGGTGGAAACAGTACTGATTTTCAAATAGGACACCCAACAACATATGTTGACATAGGTGATTGTGAAGTTGGGGTAGCCATTGTTATTTTGAAGAATGTAGAGATACATGGGATTTTGGAACAACAGTGTCAAGATGAATACATGGGCATGAATATGTATGGGCATAGTGTAGAGATAACAAAAGAACATGTGGAAGATGACCTGGCTCTTTGAATTGAGGTAGTTGAGAGAGAGTGGCTTGAACTGACAGGAGGTGAGACTAATAGTGCAAATGTTAATGGTGAGGTAAGATCTCAATTTTCAAAGCCATTGGATATAGTTGAAATTGATTTTGATTCATATGCAATGATTGAAATGGAGAAGGAGATGCAAAATGAATGGGAAAGATGTAGCAATGAGAGGCTATCTGGAGAGTGGACGAAATATGTTGAAGATGATGAGATGGAGTGTGGCAAAATAAATAAAATTTTGATGTATGAAGGAACTAATCTAGCCATATGCTAGAAGAAAAGGAAGAAGTGAGGGTATAGGTTGTCGGTTATTAGCATAAGGGGTATGTTGCAAGTGCGCGAAGCTTGAAAGAGTAGTCCTACTACCCAAACCCCTTTGTGAGATATGCTCACAAACAACTCCCCCAGGGAGCCTGATGCAGGGGCATCGAATAAATTTTTGGATTTGTTTGATATTTCAATTTTGGTGTTGGAAATGTTGGTTTTCTTTTGACCTTGTTTCTTGTTTCTTCTTGGTGACAGGTGGCGATTTCTTGTTGGGAACAAAATGTTGAGTTGTGCTTTCTCATTGGCTAGCTGAAGGGAAGAAGTTACAACATTTTTGGAGCGAGAGAATGGAGGATAGAACAATTTTTGTGATTGGGAAGTTTGGCTTGAGTAGGGAAGAGACGCCACCTTGTGTGAGTGGTTGGGAACATAAATGTTTTGCTGCCAAAAACAGTTTTGGAAGAGCATCCAGTTTTCTTTGTTTTGGTGAAAAGAATTGATTTTTTCAAGGTGTGAGTGAGAGGGGCGAGTGTTGGAGAAAACCCAATCTGATTGGAGGAATCAGGCTAAATAGGAAAAGGAAATTGATTCTTGAGAATCGACTCCATTGCATTCCATCTTGATATTGCTTCCATACATAGTAAATACTCAAGTGTTTCTGAGTTGCATGGTGGAGTTCAACTGCTTGTGGATGTGGTGTTGAATAGCAAGGGGAATGTGGTCCTTGTTTGTTTTTCCCATCACCTGGTAAGGGATGATTGTTGTTGTAAAACCTATTCTTTGAATATTTGAATAAGAAAGTATTTGTGTAGATTGTTGTCACCTATGGCAAAAAGAAGAGTCAAATTAGAACTTGTGATGTGGCTGCTTCAATCCTTAGTTTTGGTATAAGTTTGAATTCAATCTGTCTTTTTTTTCCTTTTGTACGGCCTATGTTTCCCTTTGTGTGGCTGAGTAGTTTATTTTTGGTTCTGATTAAGATATGTGTTGATATGTCTAAGTTTGTAGTGGGTGTCGAGCCCATGTTTATGGATCAAGCATATGTTGACACTTTAACCTAAAGACAAAGCATTGGTGATTTTGAGTGTGATTGGTCTAAAATTGAATAAGTTTTCCATCAATTTGGTATCAAAGCGAATAGGTGAGGAAGTGTGTCATCAAACAATATATGGAATCATTTGAAAACTTTGAGATGGAAATGCTTTTTTGAAAATTACATTTTTACATGAACAAGTATCATGCTTTTTAAATATATTTATGCTTGAGAAGAAAATTGCATGAAAATTGTCGTCAGCAGTTACATGCATGAAAGTGTGAATCAATGAAGGGCATTTCATGCAAAATGAATGAAGGTTATTGATTGTCATTTAATGACATGAAAAAGGGGGAGACAATTTAGCAAAAAATAAGAGAGGATTTTGGGTGCAGACCAAGAAGGAGCGAACCAAGGGACAGAGGAGTTACATTTCCATTTTCTTCGAGCAAAAATCCACCGTATACTTACAACAAGGAGGTAATTTCAAACTTTTATTTTGGTTTTAATGTTTATGTTTTTTCCTTCTCTGCGAAAAGGATGGCTTTTTCTTGCTCATACTTCATCCCTATTTGATAGAGAATCAAATGAATTAGATTTAATTTCTCTTATCTTGTCTGTGTATTCGTTATATCTTTGGAAAACTCTTGCATTCAGATCTATTATATGTGATAATCAATCCTTTACTCCTCCTTTGTTTGTTGTGTAATGTGGCCAAAACCACCATTATTTTGTGTTGTTTCTCTTTCTTTTATTGATGCCATGTAGGTGTTCAATCTGGTCAAACTTACTCTTGCTTGGTGCTTAACCGGCACACTCTAAGGGTACTCTCCTTAGGTGGCCGGGCCCATTCAACTGATATTTCCGTACTTTTTCCGCGTTTTTGATAGATTTCCGTTTGCATCTCCGTTTTGATGTTTAAAGTTATGTCTTTTTTTTACTCCCACATTCCATACGGGAATATGTTGGAAACTTTTCCTATAAATACTCCACCGAATACTCCATATTGTACAGAATTTTAAAACCATACTCTGCGCTTATAAGTTGGAGATGATTTATTTAGGTGTATGGGAGTTTTATTAGAGATGTCGATTTAAGGCTGTTTAAATAATATAAAATTTTAAATAATTAGTTAACAAATATTTGATAATAAATGTATATAATGAAAAATAATGAAACAAGTTATTAAAATAATAATAAATAAAAAAAATAAAAAAAATTATATAATAAATTATTTTAATTTTTTTATTTTTTTAAATATATTTTGTATTATTTTATTTTTAAAATGATACTAAGTATAAATATATTAATTAAAATTGTATATTGTTATTATTTTTCATAATATGATAACATTTATGATAATATATCTATACAATATTATTATCCTACTTTTAAAATAATATTAAAATTATTGATACAATAATATACATTATACTTTATTTTTATTTATTTAATTTTTTTTACTTTACAACTATTCAGGATTTTTTTATTTTATTTAATCAAGAGTTATTTCTATTTATAGTTATTTTTTAAGTTTGAAATCTCATTAAAAAACTCTCAAGAAAATAAAATATCAACAATCAATAGTACTTTAGAATGAATTATAATATTTAACATATTACAACAAAAACTAATTCCAATAACACTTATTAAAATAATTTGTGAAAAAATAATTCTTAAATGAAATATGATACTAATATAAAAATATAAACAATTTTCAAAATATTATAATTCATAAAACATTCAAAGGATAAAATATTTTTATAGTCCCATATTGATAACATGAATCATAGTCAACTTTATAATATTCAAATTTAATATCATTTTCTCTCTTTTCATTCATTCATAATTTTTTTTCTAATTTTATTAAATTAAAAATATTAAACAATAATGATTCCCCCAATTAGATTGTGTACCTCTTAAACTCTAAATAAATAGATATCTACAATAATAGTAAGACACAAAGTGATATGCCATGATCATATATAAAAATTGAAACACAACTAAATATTTAAAAAATTAAAACTATCAAAGAATTATTTAATTTTTAATCTACTTGTTATTTTATATGTCATGAATATATATAGAAAATAACTCTTTAGTAAATAAACATAAATTATTGTCAATTTTCTAAACATGTGTAATTGATCACCTACCTTATGATTTCTCATGGATAAATTAATTTGTCTAATTATCCAAGAAAGTGATATGGTGAATCTATTAGTAATGATAATATTAAATACATCAAATATTCCAATTGACACTTGGATTCCATAATCTTATGTAATGATAAGTTTGAATTATTTCACCTTTATGTGATTTGTACCATGATGCAAGCAAATCAAACATGATAAATCATGAAGTAAAAGATATCTAATAACATGCATATAGTCAAAGCTCTTAGCCCCCTTTATTGAACTAGAGATTACTTTAAATTCTTGAAACTCATAGCTCTTTTTCTATACTCTTCCATACTTTGTTTATTATCCCTTTCTTACAGATCTAGAATTGTTCTTCTTTCTTTTGTTCATGCTCCATAATTCTTGCTAAGACCCTTTATTGTAGGTTTGAATCTAGTATACTCATAATTTTTTGGTTCCGTGATCTATTTTTCTAGCTCTTTAGAAAATTTAACTAACTCTTCTTTTGGAATTATCTCATTTTTTCTTTGATATGTGTGGCTTAACTCACAAGATCCATTACAAAAGAAGAAATTTTTTATTTCTTCTCAAATTATTTCTAGTATAGATGCATTCATCTTCTTTGTAATAATTGACAGTGTGGTCCTCTAGTGGATGCATGATGTCCCTTCTTATGCGATTCTTCCTTTGATTTGTTCAAATATGGTGTTTTAGAAATTATTTATATGTTAGTGCTAGTTGTGGCTTTTTCATTTTTGTATTTGTCCACCCTTTATTTTTATCCATTTCAAGTAGTTTGGGAAAAAAATTATATATTTTTGAAATGATAGTTTCTTTCAAATATTTTGATAGATTCTAGTAACTTACAAACCTTAAAGTAATTTATTCCACTAATGATCTCATTGTAATTCCTTGAAGTGTAGAAAGATAACCTCACTTTGAATCCCTCTAGGTAGAGTTTCATATATATTGAAGCTAGCAACAAGATATGATAACTCAATGATTTATAGGATGACAAGATCACAAATTTGATACCATTGCAATTACCCTAATGATTATTTTATGTAAAAAAATATTTTAGTATTTTAATTATAACTTGTAAAAAACCATATTTATTTACAACTTATACATCAACATTCATAACCCAAAATGAATAATTGAAAATTTAGAATTTTTCTTACTATTTCAATGAATTATAAGATTACATCAAAATACTTTGTAATAATGGTAGGCTTAATAGTTACAATAATAACAAAAAAAATTGTAACTACATTGTTGGAATCCACAATAACTACAAATTATACAAACTTTATGTAGCTATGATTTACCAAGAGGAAAATCCATTAACGACCTTAGAATGAGATCATTTCATAGGTGTAAAGGGGTTTCATCTTTGATCCTCAAAACCGAAGGGTTTTCATCTTATGATCTCCAGTAGATCTAATGTTTTCTATCCTCAAATTTGGTTGCTTGAGCACATGTTTGGAATAATTTTGCAAGTGTTTTTTTTATGTGGAGAATATGAATAATAATCTTCGATTGGATGTTTTCACTCTTGATATCCTTCCAATTAATGATTGTTATGCGATTTTTCTAAAATAACAACTAAGATTACATAAGGAACAAGGTAGTAGAGGATGCAACCACCACATTAATGAAAATATGGCTATATTCCACCTCTAGCATTATGAGTTCATGTGAAATCATTACCTTGTTATTTAAAACTTATTTTTGTATAGAAAAAACCCTTATGCAATAGTTTCAACATTAAAATTGGTCATTAATGGCACTCTAGGGTGTGCAACAAGGAAGATGAGAGTAAATAGTGTGAAAAGGCAAAAATATCAAAATTTTCAGGTTGGAAAAAACTTAAATCTCATGCCACATATTGAGGGTCAATGTTTGGGAGTATAGCACTCTAGATACCCAAAATTTTGATCTAATTAAGGTGACATAGTTTAATATGTTGGGGATTAGAGTTTGGGGGTACCATGTATAAGGTACTTGAGTTAGGTAAAGGTTGAAGATCCAATATTGAAAGGTAATTTGATGTAAGTGTTGGGGAGTTGGGGTCTAGGTTAAAGGCATAGTGGTAAGCAATAACACAAAAACATGATAAAACTAAGTAAAAGTGGGGG
This sequence comes from Sequoia sempervirens, assembly GCA_007258455.2. Classification (NCBI taxonomy): domain Eukaryota; kingdom Viridiplantae; phylum Streptophyta; class Pinopsida; order Cupressales; family Cupressaceae; genus Sequoia; species Sequoia sempervirens. The sequence continues at coordinate 15,084 of VDFB02379433.1, forward strand.
GTTGAAGGAAAAGGATGTTGGGAAGGAGAACTAAAAAAAATAGTGGGGACAAAGGAAACAAATAAACTTAGAAGGAAATTCATGCCACAGTGGGAAAGTCTGATATCTCAATAGGAATAAAGGAAACAATGAAGTCATATAGAAAGGCATGCTAGGATAGGGACAACTTAACTTTTGATAGGAATAAGGATTAACAAAATGTTGGTTAAAAAGGAATGATAGGATGAAAAAGTTCAATGTTTTGATGGGAATATAAAGGAAAGGAAGGAGTTTGAGTAAATTATATGATAGGATGAAAATATATGAAACTTTAAAAACTTGCACACTTAGAAAATTGGAAACACCTACACACTTAGAAAATTTTGAACTTAATGGGCACATGGGAGATGAAGAGGGAGAAAATATATGCAAACTTTGATAGAAGTAGACATTATAAACAAGAAATAATAATTTTCTCTATAAACATAAATTGAGATATTATATTATTTAACTTTTGTTTTAAAAAATTAAAATCTTCTAAGTAAATAATTTTTATTTCTTTTGTAAAATAACTCTCAAGTAAATATAAAACTTAAGTAATTCTTAGATAGTTTTAACATTTTAAAACATTTAATTGTGTTTCAATTTTTATATATGATCATGACATAAAATAATTCTAAAGTAAATAAAAAATAAATAATTCTTAGATAATTCTAATTTTTAAATATTCAGTTGTGTTTCAATTTTTATATATGATCATGGCATCTTTAGTCTTACTAGTAGATATCCATTATTTATTTAAAGTTTGAAAGATACAAGTATGATTATAATCTAATGGAAATATCATTATTGTTTAATATTTTGAATTTAATAAATTCAAAAAAAAAAAAAAAATTATGAATGAAGAAAAGAGAGAAAATGATATTAAATTTGAATATTATAAAATTTCCTATGATTCATATTCATCAACATGGGATTATAGAAATAGTTAGTCCATTGAATGTTTTATGAATTATAATATTTTGAAAGTTTTTTATATTTTTATGTTAGTATCATATTTCATTTAAGAATTATTTTTTCACAAATTATTTTAATAAGTTTATTGAAATTAGTTTTTGTTGTAATATGTTAGAAATTATAATTCATACTAAAGTACTATTGATTGTTGTTATTTTATTTTCTTGAGAGTTTTTTTTATGAGATTTCAAATTAAAAAATAACTATAAACAAAAATAACTCTTGATTAAATAAAATTTAAAAATTCCCCAATAATTGTAAAAAAAATAAAAAAATAGATAAATAAAAATAAAGTATAATATATACTATTGTATCAACAATTTTAATATTATATTAAAAGTAAGATAATAATATTATATAAATATATTATCTTAAATGTTATCATATTATAAAAAATAATAACAATATACAATTTTAATTAGTATACTTGTATTATTTTAAAAATAGAATAATACAAAATATATTTTAAAAAATAAAAAATTTAAAATAATTCTAAAATAATTTATTATATAAAATTTGTTTCAGAATCCTTCATTATTTATATTTATTATTATTTTAAAAACTTGTTTCATTATTTTTCATTATATATATTTATTATCAAATATATATATTTTTAATTAATTATTTAAAATTTAATATTATTTAAACACCCTTAATAGGGCATCTCTAATTAAACTTGCATACACCTAAATAAATCATCTCCTACAAATAAGTGCAGGATATGGCATTTAAAATGTTGTGCAAGGAGTATTCGGCGGAGTATTTATAGGAAAAGATTTGACTTTGTTTATTCATTATGTAGATGTGTAGTAACAATCTCAATTGGGAGGCGTGTAGGACGAAAAGAATTCAAGGGGGTTGGAAAGCTCTTTACCTACTCCAAAATAGATGTAGGTCAGCTGAGTTATGGGATTGGAGAACAAAAAAGAAGCTTTTTGGGCTGCTTGTTACCCCGGTGGTTCTTTATGGTTGCGAAGTTTGGGGCAGCAGCACGTCAGCTGTAAAATGGAAACAAATAGAAAGACTTCAAAAGCACTTAATCACAAGTAATTTCAAAATAAAAACTACGGTCCCTTATGAGATTGTTTTAGCTGAAGCTGGGGCCTTTCCAATGGAAATGGCAGCGTTAATTCGCTTATTAGGCTATTTGCAAAGAATAGAGAATATGGAAGAACATCGTTGGCCCAAAACTGTGGTGGAAGAAGAATTAACTAGAAGGAAGAACACGTGGATGAAACAAAATGTCAAGTGGATGGGAAAATGGGGGATCAACATGCAAGAGTGTCCAAGCAAAAAAGTTGAGATGAAAAGGTATGTAAAAGAGAAAGTCAAAAACACCATGTGGTTGAAGCAACTTGGCCGGAAGAGTGAGCACTATGTTTTGCATTTTAATCCTACTTGTGATCATGAACAAAAATTTTACATAGGGGCAGATATAAAATGGAAGGCTAAAATGTTGATAGCTCAGTTGAGAACTAGCTCGCATCGTTTGAGATGCGGAACGGGAAGATGGAACAGGAAGATGGAAAATACCCAAAGAGGAGTGGACAGATAGAATCTGTTGTTTTTGCTCTTCGGGTTTAGTGGAGACAGAGTGGCACTACGTTATGGAGTGCAAAGCTTATGAGGACATCCGATATTGTTACTCAGATTTGTTAAAAGTCAAATCATTAGCGGCATTGTTTGAAGAGGAAAAGATTGATAAAACAGCAAGTTACTTGACCAAAATTCACAGTAGAAGAAACAAAATCAGCAAAGAGATTGAAAACAACAGTAGGTAGTTTGGTGCAGCGGTTTTGTTGTTTTGACAAAGGCGGTTTGCCAGTTTTATCTCTTGGGTCCCATAGACTGGCTGGTCTCGCGGACGTAATTAAAATCATTCATTCATTCATCCCACATGTAGCAGACATTGATTACTTTCCTACTAAAGCATACTTATATCACACATCCCAAAGGCTCTTTTGATTGAGCTAGCAGGCAGTTTTAGAGAGAAAGCATTGTATTGTTGATTGTCTAGCAAATGCTGATGTGTCACCTCTCCATCTACCTCCGCCTCCTAATTTGTGCTCCCCATTAAACTTTGGATTTTGAATTCTCATTGTGTTAGGTTTTGATTATTATCTGTCGTCATTGTACTAAGTGTAATGTCCCCTTTTGGAAATGAGAATATAATAATAATAAATTAAAAGGTATATATATATATATAAAATATAAAATTAAAGTTTAATTTAATCAAAAGTTAAGGGGCATGTAAAGAATTGTGACTATTGAAGGAAAAAAGATATACAAGAGACACCAAACAAGGAGAAAGAAGAATCATACGAAGAATACATCTTTTATAATCTGATAATTACTCTTTCAGAGCATGGAACAGCAGTTCATTTAACTTGAGGACAAAACCCCTCATGGCAGGAATTGAAGGACGGAAACCCACAATTTCTCAAGAGTGATTTCACATGGAAATCGCCATTGTACGGATATGATTTTGGTTTGGTGTGAGATTTATCTAATTATTTTGAAAAGAATAAGAGATTGGTTTATATATTTGAGTAATCAATTTTCTTCTAGCGTTTGTTTCCTATGGAAAGCATAAGCCATACCAATCTGCCTTGTCCATATTATTGGAAAGGGCAATTCACTGTTTATTGGCTGTATAACCTTTTATCACCTTGCTGGCTGCACAAGTCTCAAAGGAAATCATGCCGCACAGTTTCAGAATTCCTAGTTGACTGCTCAGCTTCAAATTTGAAAGAAGAATTACGGCAGAGGCTAAAGGACAAGTTTTACATTTTCAAGAGATACATCATAAGCTTTAAATCCAAATTATATGGTCAAAATTATAATTTTTAGGATAAATTAATATTTATAATCAACTATGCGATTATTATTGTGAGTTAAGATTATTTATTTAAGGAAAAATACGGAAATTTTAGAACGGGAATTACACTAAGCCATAGTTACATCCCACATGTAACAAGACATTGATTCCTTTTGTGCAAGGGCTCGTTTTATTGAGCTAGCAGGCAGTGTGGAAAGTCAAATGCTTTGCTTTGTTGTGTGTTTTAGGCAATTTTGTAGGGGTCTGCATAGAGTGCAAAAGGTATTTGTGGAGTGCTCAAGATGCTGCAATATGAAGCAAGGGAAGCGGGTTGTCATTCTCCCTACAGTGGTGCTGTCTCAAACAGGGGACTTAAGCACACATTTGCAATTGCAGATTTTGCTACCCTTTCTTTTGTCAAGAAAGTGTTGTGAGCAGATGAGTAGAAGAATGTTGGCATGTTGTGCACCAAGGCCTCTATCACAGAGGACCTTGATCAAAAATTGAAAGCTGGATTTGCAGATCCTGTGGCACGAGTGGATTTTTCATTAAATTCTTCCTTCAGAAGAATTCTGTCGTTTTGTCAACAGCTTGGAGGAGGGGGGAGGGGGCAAACTGAGGTGGCATGATCAACCTCTTTTTGTGGGTTGTCTATGTTTTTGTCACGTCTTTAAGGGCTGTTTTGTTTCTCCTAGTCAAGGTTTCATTATAGCTTTTATGCCTTGATGTAATCCTCTTCTATTTGGATGTAGGTCCCTATAGATCCAACAACTAATTTATAAAATAAAATTGTATTAAGATAATTAATTAATACATAATTCTATATAAAACTATTTTTTATAAAAAAATAAATTGTAATATATACAAATTTATTTCTATAACATATTGTTTATAACTTATATAACTATAAATTAGTAATTCATTTAAATGTAAATTATTTTTGTTTATATAATTATTTATTATTCTACTATATTAAGTAATTACAATTTAAATATTCAAATGTAATTATTATTTAAATATTCAAATACCCAATATGTATATATAAATATTATACTTTATAATAATTATTAGTAATAATACTAAGTTTAAAGGTTGATTAGTCTTCTATATTTAACATTTTTAAGAGTTTTGAGTTTTGCCGGCCAAATTTTGGTATAGGGGGTTTTTGTTAATATGCTAACATTACAACCACCTTGCTGCCACTGTAGTTACTCCTGTAAAAATCTAAGCTTATAAATACATATCATGATATCATCATGGGCAGCTCTGGGCCTTGGTTAATATCTTTCTATTTGCAGCAGAGCCCTAATGCACAGTATCAAAACCTAAAAAATTGGCAAGCATGACAAAGGATGCTCTATATATAGCAAACTGCTTCATCTCTTCGATTATATAAGCAAATAGGCCTATCCCCCAAGGGACTCATCATGTTGAGAAGAAGCAAGACTTCCTGTGTCATTGCCCTTGAGCATTTAAGCAGCAGGCAGGCTGGAAGGGGCTTGCTGAGGCTAAGGCTTAAGTAGAGGGGTGTGGCAGCTGCCTCCTCAAGAACCATCCCTTTAAAAACATTGTCGTTTTAGAGCAGGCTGAAAATTGCTTTATGCTTCTCTAGCCTTCACATCTCTTTAGATTTTCTTTTCAAGCATTTCAATCATTTTGTTTCTGTTAGAAAACAGCAGTTAGGTAATCAATGAACCTCTCCATGATTCCAAGGGCCCTATCCAAAACAAAGTTCCAAATGGCATACTCCCTAATGGTTATTGAAAAATGCTAGACTCCCAACTATGGAATGCAGTGCTGTCACCGTGCCATTTCCCTTGACAGCTTTATATATGGAGTCTTTATCATGTGCTTTTATCTTGGTGGTGGGAAGTGGCAAATTAGACGTCATGGAGCTTGGTAGGGAGGGTTACCCGAGGCCCAAAATACAAAATAACCCCAGGAGTGGCAAAGTCTGGGAAAAGAAGAGAGGGCTTACTAGACTGAGTAGGAAATGGCATTGTTTGATACATCAATACCTCCAAGAAGACATTATAAAGTTTTTGACCCTTGGAATGAGATTGCTCATGCCCTTCAACGATGAGGCTTGTGATATATAGGGAGTTTATTGGCCTAGCGGCCCACAATTTAGTTTACCATAGATAAGTTTGCAAATAGCCTGTCACTGACCTTGATCGCAGCAGAAAAGTTAATAATGACATGGGGCTTGTTAGGAGTTGGTATCTATTCTAGTGTTGCTGGAGAGGAAGCTGATAAATGTCTACATCATCTTTCATTACAATAGGCTGCTTCCCTTTCGCCAACTCAGCCAATCTGTCAGCTTTGAGTTTCAGATGGACTCCAAATTTCAACATCTTGTTTTTCTTTTCTTCCTTTTATAAACTTATATAACTTGACGAAAAACAGTTTTTTTAGCCTTTGGTGGGACCCTAATTCCTTCATATTATTAAAATAATATTTATTATTTATCATTTAATGCTCAATATTGTATTTTATTTGTAATTTTTAGATAAGAACGTTTCTTAACTTTCCTCTGCAGTTTCTTTTTAGAAACTTGCCTTCTTTGTACATCTCTATATATTATTTATTGAAGCTTTCGCTTCATTGTAAAAACATCAAATATTTTTACCATTTGCGTCTTTACATGGTATTAGAGCCCAGGATAATTAAAAATCATTTCTTTTTGGATTTCGAAAGAAATTTATAAGTTTTCTTTTTAAGAACGATTTTTTTTAAGAATTTTGTGGCTTCTTTTTGAAGATATAATTCAAAGTTCTTTCGAATCCTCCTAGCGCGCAATCTCCTGAACGCAATTTGAACACGACTCTGTGTTTTGCCCAGTTCGTGCTTTATTCTATTGCGATTTCTCTAGCGAAAACATTTTTCCTAGGCATGCAATTTCGTCTTTGCTCTGATAGCGTGTCTTCTGCTTTGGTCGCCTGACGCGTTTTTTGAAACCCTTTGTGGCACGTGACTTCATTTCTGGGCCGTGATTTTTCTTGCCTCTGAGCCCGCATTTTTTGTCTCTATTTGAGCCGCATTTTTTTAAGACTTCTGGGTGCGATTTTGAAGATTTTTGGGCGCGTTTTTGAAGATTCCTGGTCGCACAAATTGACTTGGTTTTTTGACGCGATTTATCATATTTCTAAGCACGGTTCTTTCTACCTACAGGCGCGACCTTACGGTGACGCATTTTGAGTGTGTAGTCTTCTGGAAAAAAAAAAAATGTGCCTCTGTCTAAGAATCGTGGGCAGCATTTGTTTCTGGGCGCAACAGCTAGGGTTTCAGGCAGAAATTTTTTTCTAATTCTAGATTCTTTCTAGGTTTTTCGAGAGGATTTCTAGGTAGTCATCAATTTTTTCTGGGTGTCTCGAATTTCATGCATTGGAATTTATGCAAACGGGTTGTCTTGAAATTTGTGCCTAAAACTACCTCAACTTTCAAAACCTTAAAATTTGTGTCTTGGGTTTCGTACATTCAGCGTCTTCTTTGTATCTCATTTTTTGTGCTTTGGAAAGCGTGAAAGATGGCATCTTTGACCAACATTATGTTGGAAGGTAGTCAGCGATTCAACAACAAAAATTATAATACCTAGAAGTAGCGAATGATGACCATTTTTTAATATTGTTGCCTTGATCAGATTGTTCTAGGCAATGTTACTCGTCTCACAACAGCAAATAAAACCCAGGAAAAGTTTGATGAGCAAAATCGTGAAGCAATGATGGTCATTAAGCTTTCAGTTACTGATGATCAGCTTCCACAGGTTCCATCCGACAAATCAACTACCGAGATTTGGGAGCACTTGAAAACTTTGCATGAGACCTCCGACAAGAGTCGTGCATTCTTTATGAAAAACTAGTTGTTCTCCATCATGATGGATGAGAGAATGTCCTTACAAGAGCATCTGACAAAGATTCAGGACATCCATGATCAGTTGGAGGCGATTGGTCAGAAGATGGAGGTAGAAGACATGGTAATTATCACCCTGAAAAGTTTACCGAAGTCTTATGAGCACTTTGTTGAAACCCTCAACATTACATCTACTAATGTTGATCTGAAGTTTTTGGAGCTTTGTACCATCCTCTTGCAGCAAGAATGCCGGAAACAACAGTTTGGTAGTAGTGCCTCATCGTCCTCTATAGAACAAGCTTTTGTAGCTAAGTCTCAGCCTAAGAACAAAGGGAAAGGTCAGCCTCCGCAACAGAAAGGCATAGGTCAACCTCCGGGTAGCCCTAAGAAAAAGAACATTCAATGTAATTATTGCCACAAATATGGTCATATGAAGAAGGATTGTCATCAACGTTTGGCTTCTGAATAGAAGAAGCAGGGAGGGTCTCAACAGAAAGCGAATGTTCTCGAGCACACAGAGCAGAAGGAATCTTCCTTTTATGCAATTATGGCTAAAAGACTTGCAGATCATGTGAAGTCCTCTGCCTGGTACATTGATTCAGGTGCTTCGCGACACTTCACTCATCGATGTGATTGGTTCATAGACTTCTCTCCCTTTACTAACTCGGTTATTTTTGGAGGAGGTGAAGAGTATACCGTTGTCAATAAGGGCACTGTTCAGATTCAGTCTAGTGGGAGGAATCTCATATTCCTCAATGTATACTACATTCCTAGCATGGAACTCCACCTTCTCTCTGTCAGTCAGATTATGCGGCATTCTCCTCAATTGGATGTGGTATTTAGTGCACACAAATGTTCCATTGTTGATCGAGAGACTCGCACCACTATGGCTGTTGGTATTGAGGATCATGATCTATACAAACTTGTGGATACAAGTGATTCTCCAGAGTTAGCCATGGCAGCCAAAAATTTTGCTATTACCAATCTTTGGCATCAACGGTATGGGCACTTAAATGTGCATTATCTCTCTCAGCTAGCTCAAGAGGGACTTGTAGCTGGTTTACCTGAGATTCAAACTCAACATCATGGTGTTTGTGGAGCTTGTCAGGCTAGGAAGCAGCACAGGACACCATTCACAGATGGTGACTCATGGCGAGCCTCTAAGGTATTGCAATTGGTTCACGCTGATGTATGTGGGCCAATGAATACACCTTTTGTTATTGGTTGCAAGTATATTTCTTTCTTTTTGTTGATTTCAGTCGTAAAATGTGGGTGTACTTTCTTAGACAAAAATCAGATGTGTTTATAGTATTTCAAAAGTTTAAGGCCTTAGTAGAAAAAGAGTATGGTTATTGCATAATCACTCTTAGGTTAGATAATGGGAGGGAATTTTGTTCTACTGCTTTCTCCAACTTTTGTGATACACATAGCATCAAACACCAGTTAACCACACCCTACACTCCTCAACAAAATGGTGTTGTAGAGGCGCAACCGCACAATCATTGAGATGGCCCGCTCTATGTTACAACACAGGAGTGTTTCGAATAAATATTGGGCAAAAGCAGTCTATACTGTTGTCTATCTCCTTAATCGGTCTCTCCTACACAGGTTGTCAAGGGGAAGACTCCTAAGGAAGCTTGGACTAGTCGAAAAACTAGGATCAGTCATATGAAAATCTTTGGCTCTTTAGCATATGTATGGATTCTAGATGCCAAGCACTCAAAGTTGGATTCCAAGAGTCAAAAGCTTATGTTCACAAGGTATAGTTACAACCATAAGGCTTACTGGTTGATTGATGTAGACACTAATCGTCTCATCTTCAATCAGGATGTTGTCTTTGATGAAGAACGAGGGCCTTTTCACCTTTCCTCGTCTGTGCAGCATTTTGAGGATTAGCCTTTGAAGGCTTCTGATTTGGGTGTCCGACTTCCGTTAGGTTCACCTGATGGGAGGGATGATGAAGATTTTGTTGTCGATGATGCTCAACCTGATTTTCCTCCGGATGATATTGATCTTCCACCTAATGAACCTGTTTCAAATCCAGCTCCAGCTCCTCTTGTTGTATCTGATGTTGGCACTTCTACTCTTCAGCTTAAATGGTGGGCTAAGACTATTGGTGATCTTTATGATGATGAGCTCATTGAAGGTAAATCGTCCAAAAATAAGAGCAAACAACAGCATACAATTAATTTTGCTCTCATGGCCAACATTCACAGTGTTTATGAGCCTCAGACATGGCTAAAGGAATTCCTAAGTGGGAAAAGGCTATGGAGGTTGAATACCAGAGTCTTCAGAAAAATCACACTTGGGTCCTTTCTGATCTTCCTCCAAGGTATACACCCATTAGCTGCAAATGGGTGTATAAGGTTAAGTACAAAGCTAACGAAACCCTTGACAAGTACAAAGCTTGTCTCATTGCTAGGGGGTTCTCACAGAAGGAAGGCATTGACTACAAGGAGACTTTTGCTCCTACATCCAAGATGAGTACCATTTGGTTTGTCCTTGCCTTAGCAGCCCAATTTGGTTGGAAAGTCCATCAGATGGACGTTAAGAGTGCTTTCCTCAATGGTGAGTTGAAGGAAGAAGTCTACATGACACAGCCTCCAGGGTTCAAGGTTGCCAGTAAAGAACACAAGGTGTGCAGACTGGTCAAAGCACTCTATGGCCTAAAACAGGCTCCTCGGGCTTGGTACATCAAGATTGATAAGTACCTCACAGATCATGGCTTTCAGAGGAGTCCATCTGACTCTAATCTGTATGTCAAGCATATTGGTAGTGATATTCTTATTCTTGTTGTCTATGTGGATGACTTGATCATTACTAGCAGCTCGACACATTTGATCGTTGAGATCAAGCAGGATTTGTGCAGCACATTTGACATGACAGATTTGGGACTTTTGCATTATTGTTTAGGTGTTGAGGTTTGGCAGACCGAGAGCAGTATCTTCATCTCCTAGTCCAAATATGCTCGAAGTCTACTGGATAAGTTCTGAATGCAGGATTGCAAACCTGCCTCCACACCCATGGAAAAAGAGCTCAAGTTGTCAGCTAAGTCAGACTCACCTATAGTGGATGAATCATTGTCCAGGCAACTAGTGGGCAGCCTCATCTATCTCACTGCCACTAGACCTAACCTTAGTTTTGCAGTGAGCTACATTTCACACTTCATGATAGCCCCCAAGGTTGATCATTGGGTAGCAACAAAGTGTGTGTTGCGTTATGTGAAGGGCACTTCTAATTATGGACTTCTCTACACGAGGAGTCACGATCCTAGACTCGGTGGTTTCATAGACTCAGATTGGGCAAGTTCAATTGATGATAGGAAATCAACATCTGGGTATGTGTTCAGTTTGGGATATGGTGCAGTCACATGGACTAGTAAAAAGCAACAGGCAGTGGCTCTCTCCTCAACAGAAGCAGAGTATCAAGGAGCAATTAAGGCAGCTTGTGAGGTAGTTTGGCTTCGCCGGATGCTTGCAGATATGCAAATATCTCAAACAGGACCGACTCCCTTGTTCTGTGATAATCAAGGAGTTCTCAAACTTTCCAAAAATCTAGTCTTCCATGAAAAAACCAAGCATGTGGAAACTCATTGCCACTTCATTCGGAAGCTTGTTGAAGACGGATCTGTTCAGTTGTTGTATGTTCCGACAGAGGAGCAGACAATAGATATTCTCACCAAGTCGCTCAATCTAGATAAGTCTGTAAAATTCAAGGGGCATCTTGGTCTAGTTGACAAATTGAACATTAAGGGAGGGTATAAAAATAATATTTATTATTTATCATTTAATGCTCAATATTGTATTTTATTTGTAATTTTTAGATAAGAACGTTTCTTAACGTTCCTCTGCAGCTTCTTTTTACAAACTTGCCTTCTTTGTAAATCTCTGTATATTATTTATTGAAGCTTTCGCTTCATTGTAAATACATCAAATATTTTTACCATTTGTGTCTTTACACATATAGTATTTTTATTTTCAAGACTTTTTTACAGCATTTTGGTTAATGCAGCATGAACCAAACCCTGTACCAAAAAGTTTCAAGGATTTTTGAATCTGCATCACATGCTTGAAACCTTTTGAAGTCCTCTTTGATGTGTTGCCAGTTGATAAGATGTAGCCAAACAATCGAAACAAACAGAGCTTATTGGTAAGAAACTGAAAATGGCACCAGAAAAGAAGTGTTTATGTAAATCAATTCAATACCACTGGTAAACATGGCAGTTCAGTTGCCAGCCATATTCAACCCTGCTTCTTGCCAACCCTTCCATGATCACCGTGCCTATATCATGAAGTATTTGAAAACCAATTCCTAACCTGACCATGTTGAGGACAAGCGTAAGCTGTATAAGCCTGATTATAAGTAGTATAGGCAGTATAAGCCTTAATTCATCTTCAATGTGTTGTGAGTTTACAAGATGTAGCTAGGCAATTGAAAAGGATTGAGCTTATCAGGGGTGAAATTCAATGCTGCACCAAGAAAAGTAGAGTTTAAGTAAATCCATTCCATACTGCTGGTAAACATAGCTGTTCAGTTGCCAGTTAAATCCAACCTTTCTTCATGCTAACTCTACCTTGGTCACCATACCCATATTCTTAAGCATTTGAAAATGGCTCTTAGCCTACCCATGTTTAGCACAAATGTAAGAAGTATAAAGCTAACTTAGGAGTGTTGATGGCAAGTAAATGCTGCTTGGTGGAGCAGACCTGAACTAAAAGGTCAACCGTAACAGGGATAAAGTGCCATAAACGACAGTTTCTGCTCCATTCTTGAAGTCTATGACACAGAAGAAAGGTCACTTTGCTTTTGGTATTGTTAGTTCTCTTTCTTAGCACATTTGGCATTTTGGAAAGCTCTTGAGTGGTCACAAAACATGCATTCCTTAGCCATGTGTTGCTCCACAACTCAATTGACCGCTGATTGGTAGTTTGTGAGTACCTTCAAAATGATCGAGTCCTTTGCCATGTGCTGGTTCACAACTCATTTAATTGCCAGTAGGTAGTGTCGTTTGTGAGTGCCTTCAATAGGTCAACATTGATTCACATTACCTATATTTAAGGACACCCCTCCTATAGATGGGAAAATAAAATGGTATGAAATGACAAATATTATAGGATCCTTAGAAGGGGGCAGATATTAATAAACATTGTCAGACTTAAAAGACTGTGTTACTGGATCCCTCTGAGGCCCAATCGGATCCCGGTCCAGTTCCAACCGAACCTGGGTACCGGTCCAGTTCACATGTGGGTCTGGGCCAGGAGCTTTCAAATGCCACCCAGTTCACTTGGGGCAAAATTGGGATGAACCCAGGAGAACTCGGGTGAACCCACAAAGAACCCATCCCTCCAACGTCACTTTTTGGAGCTTTTCTATTTTTATTTTTGCTCTTTTTTAAACATTTTATTCAACTGATTTGACTGGGCGCATCTGTCAACCCTAATATTGACTTGCAAAACACATAAAACACAAAAAAAAGAACATTTTGTTTCATTTCTTTTGCAAACAGCATATATTCCAAGAGGCTGAACATTCTTTTTTTCTTGTTGGATCAACAAAGAGAGTTGAAGTTGATCTTTGAAGGTTCTACAATGATTGCATTGTCATTCCTACGCATTTACAAGTGTTCATTGGCTACCAGGAAGATCATAGAAGGAATTTTAAAAAAATTTGCAAAAAGGTTATTTTTTTCAAATTGTTTCCTCCATTTTTGTTTTACAAACATGAAACACTTTTTTTGCTTTGTTTATCTATATTTTTTCCATTCTTCTAGGAATCTATCAAAGATTCAAAAGAGCTAGGTTTTGTATATCTATTTTTTGAGTTCAATTTTTTGTTTTTGTTTTGAATGTGTTTACAAAGTTTCTTGTCATGGGAATCACAATGACAACTAGTTCTAGCTCCATGGCTCAACTTAAATTCAAAACAAATCCGAATTCTCCTCTATGGAAATATGTTCAAATGATGCAATAGGTTCCAGGTGGTGGGGGTTACATTTGGATTTGCAATGGGTGTAATGTTAGTTATTCTAGTTCATATAGAGTCGGGTGAAAGCCCATTTGTGTGGAATACCTAGACAAGGTATCAAACCTTGCCTTGGAAAGGATGGTGTAGCTGTGCCATCAGAGACAGTGATAGGATATATTATGGAGCAAAAACAAGTAGATGAACAGGTAGGCTGTAAATCAAGTCACCCCTTAATAAAAAAATCAAAGGAAATGCAACCCTCATCTAGTCCCAATGTTGTGGTAGAAAACCATCCATTTTTTGCCACTCCTCATCCTCAAAGTGAACCCATTACAAACAAAAAACCAAAGGGACCTTTGGAAAGTGCATTTCAAAATGAGAGTCAAGACATTGCCGACCAACATGTAGCAAGATGCATTTATGCAAATGGATTGTCTTTTAATGTTGTTTGTTCTCCATATTGGAAAGAGATGTTGAAAATGGTTAATGAAGCTCCAAAAGGGTACAAGGGCCCAGGTTATGAGAAGGTGTGTGGCACCTTATTGGAAAAAGAGGTCAAAAATGTTGAAGATGCATTGCAGCCCATAAGGGATTCATGGGTTGAGACAGGTGTATCCATTGTTTCAGATGGGTGGAAAGATGCAAAAATATCAGCCCTTGATCAATGTCATAGCGGTGTCCCATAAAGGGGCAATGTTTTTGAGAGCTATGGATTGTGAGGGGCAGGTTAAAGATGGCCAATTTATTGCTGATATTCTCATCGCAGACATTGAGGAAGTGGAACCTCGTAACATTGTTCAACTTGTAACGAACAATGCAAAGAATTGTCAAGCTGCTGGTTTGTTGGTTGAGGAATGATATTCACATATCTTTTGGACACCTTGTGTGATCCACTCTCTCAATCTTATGCTACAAAAGATTGAGAATAAAAATGATTGGATCAAAAAGTTGTATGCAAAGGTTGAGGACATCCAAATGTTCATCGCCAACCACCACATGTCTCAAGGCATTTTCAGATCATTTTCAAAATTGTGCTATTGAAGGTAAGTGAAGTAGCATAAAATTTTACACTTTCATAGTTTGATTGTGTATTCTAATTCTCCTTTAAAGTTTGTTTTTAAATTTTAAGTATTTTATGTTGTATTTTTAATAGGTTGCAGAGACTCGTTTCGCCTCCAACACAATCGTCTTAAGACAACCTGTGAAAGTTAGAGAGACGCTTTCTAGGATGATGATTAGCCAAAATTGGTCTATATGGTGACAAGGCAACTTTGACAGGGCAACAAAAATTAAGCAAATAATATTAGATGACTCATGGTGGGATTGTGTGGAGTATCTCAATGATTGAGAAGATGAAAGGCATCATAAAGGCGAAAGAGCTAGACCCTGAAGAGGCTTTCTTCGAACAAGTGCATGCAATTGTTGAAGAAAGATGGAACAAAATGACCACTCCATTACATCTTGCCTTCACATTGACTCCAAAATACTACAATGCTGAGATTAGTTTTGTGCCAAGAAGGCTTCCCCCATATAGAGATTTTGAAGTGGTTGAAGGGTACAAGGCAGCATTCCATAGACTCTTCTCTGAAATGGAATTGCAAGATGTAGTCACAAATGAGTTCATTGATTTTGTGCACTCAAATGGTCAAAGTGTTGAGGCTCTTCGTGATAGCTTTAAGAAGGATGCTCATAGTTGGTGGTACTTCCATGGCAAATTCTGCCAACACCTACAACCCCTCGCAATCAAAGTTTTATCACAAGTTTAATAAATTATTATTTTTTAGTCCTTAAAATTTCAACTTTCAACTTTCAGTTTCATTTATAGATTTTTACATTTTTTAAATTTTATTTTTATAATGTATAACTTTAATTGTTTACTTTGTCTTCATACGTTGCTAGTTCAACTGCATCAGAGAGGAATTGGACCACATATTCTTTCATCCACTCAATAAAGCACAATAGATTGCACTCCAAAAGAGCAGAGAATTTAGTATATGTGCATTCCAACTTGCATCTCCTTTCACATAAACAACATGACTACAAGGGGACACAAAGTTGTGAGATATAGAGCTAGAGCATACGGACTTGGATGCTTCCAATTCCTAGCATATTGCATATGAGGATTCTGAAAGCCAACACACTTTTAGTACAAGTGGCACTTGCAGGGCCACTAGCACTACTTGTGGTTCATCACTTCATCTAGTGTTCCTACATCATCTAATGTCAATGATGATGATGATATTGATGATTTAGAAAATCCATTTGATGATTAAAAGTGTTGAACTCGATATTATTATTTTAATATTGAACTTGAAGTTTGAACGATGAATATTTATCATGCATGTTTTAAATGGCATTCAAGTTTATGGTAGTTTTGTTGTTATAACTTTATATGATACTATGTGATATTCTAATCTTAATTCTGCTTCTAGGCTGCATATATGTGTGTGTGTGTATCTTAATTCTGCTTCTAGGCTGCATATATATATGTATATGTGTGTGTGTGTGTGTGTGTGTGTGTGTGTCTTAATTCTGCACACACACACACACATGTTTGTTGTACAGACAAACCCAAAACGAGCACAACCCCCAAAAAAATTAGCCGGATCCACAAACCCGAACCAGGACCAATACCAGAACCGGCAACATAGTTAAAAAAATGCCAGACGTAAAATGTTTTGAGAAGAGATAAACAAAAAGAGAGGATAACTAGAGAGGGTTTTGCTGGAAGTAACAATGTGAGGATTTCTAACTTCAATGTGCAGATGGGTAAGATAGTGATGAGGCCAAAGTAGAAAGAAAGTAGACAGTGGACAAGTCGAGACAAATGAAAAGTGAGATTCGATGGGGTATTCATTAAGGGGGTTGGAAAAATTGAAAGAGTTGTTAAGATTCCTGGTAGCTTGAAAACTAAGAGAACAAGCTTGTGTGGCCCTTTGCCATGGTTGATAGATCATTTATTCATGGTAAATTGGTAATCATTAATTGGGTCAATGGCTCCCTCTAAGTCTAACTTATACTGAATATTTGTAGGTAGTTGTTGAGCTTTAATATTTTGACACCAATGTGCTTTTAATTGGCTCATTCATTAGCAAGAAGATCTGCAACTTTATGGAACTATGATTTTCTATGCTTTAGTCTGATAACTGATAAACTTTTAATTGATTCATTCATTGTTAGAATATCTGCCACTTGATTGAATTGCGGTTTTCTATGCTCTAATTTGATAACCAGTATAAGTCCATAGGACCCAACACTTTGTTAAAGGCTTAGACCATTTTCCAATTGTTGTCATCCAAGGGTTTGAGCTCAATTGGTTAAATTATTGGCTTCTCATTGTGGATAACCAAGTTCAAATCCTCAAAGTGACATCCAATGTGGAATCCTAAGTGACGACTCTTGGTCTTCCAATTTGGCTTCTAGCGGCAATATTTTAATTGTTATCTAAATGTTAACTCTCATATGGAGCTAAGTAATGTATTGCTCATAAGAAGCTACCAGCTGCTTGTTTGAGCCATATTTGTAAACTACCTTCAAATATTTTTTTTTAAATGTTGTCAATGAGAGGGAGAGTTTAGCGAGCAGTACCTTGATTTGTGTTTCTCACACTTTGTGAATCCTCAATATTTTGATTTCAGAATTTCCCTTGATCAGTGTTGAGTTCAAACCTTGCATGTGCATGATTTGGATCCCAACTAAGAGAGTGTCATTCTGTAGTATTATCTGAGTGAATGCCTATGCTTTAGCAATAGCAGACCACTATCTTCCCCATTTACTTCCAAATAGTTCCTCACATGCCTTCCGTTTCTAGTTTTCTTCATGTGGTACCATTAAAGTTTAACTTGAACCACCCCAACATGGGTGGTACCCATCTGCCTTTCCCTTTGACCATAGAAGTAGAGAGCTTATAGTTATGATGGAAGGGGATGTTCCAAAGTGACACATCCTCATGGGTCCAAGTGACATCCCAAATGTCCTAGAGACTTTGAGCCTTGGAGGAACATCTCCTCATACCCTTTCTTTTAAGTTTTGGGGGCATTCCCATTTTTTAGTCATTTTGGGTACCCCCTAGCATCCCATGCTCATTCATTGGGGGATCCTCATGTCCCCTGTCTGTTCCAAGTACTTCAAGGGTGTCCCCCACCAAGGCCCTAAATCCTAATGAAGTTTTTAAAACCCATGCCCATTACTGTTTTGCATCCACCAAAAGAAATGAGGTAAAAAAGAAGACGAAAAGACAAGAGGATAAGGAAAAGGAGCAGTTTCCAAGATATCAATCAGATGATGGCTTGGATATCTGAGCTTGTTGCTCAATGTACGTATGTACCATGCATGATGTAGCATTTCTTTTTTTGGCATTCTCAATATAAATCATGATCCATATTATTTTAAGATTATAAATCTATCAAATGGATTATGGAATTGATGAATTGTTATGATACTAACTCTTTGGAATTTCATCCTTTTTTGGTTTGTTTTTCATTTTTAGTTATTTTTTACCTCTATTTTTTCTAATTGAAATATTAATGTCATATATTATTTAAATAACCATCTCCCTGATGCCCCCAAACTAAACTTTGAGTTAAAAAAACTGTCATCTGTGAAACCCATCCACTTGTCCACAAAATGTGAAGAAACACTGGGATATTTCAATTTTGCACCATATTAGTAATCTGCAATATATGTAAATCCTTGAAATAGAAGAGATGCCAATAGCACCCTCAAATCTAGCATCTCTAGGAGATATCTAGCATTCCAGGATACTATCCAAAATAATACTTATCTCCCATTACCAACCTGCCAAGAGACGTTCCAATTGAGCAGCTATTTGGAAGAGGCGGTCACCACTGGGATTTGAGAAAAGTCCTATTGCTCCAACTCATATTCACTTCCTATAATGATGCTCCGAGGGGAGGCATAACTATGCATTAGCCTCCAAGCTAGTTTGACTGCAAGAGCAAGATTGAACATGCAACCACTCCCATTGCCAAGCCCTCTAGTTTTGGTCTGCTTATTTTTCCCAAACAACAAGTATGTGCTTGGAATGTTCACCCACATCCCTCCACATGTAGTTTCTTATAATCAACACAATGTTCTTGAAGCTTTTTCTATTTTTACTGGGGTAGGAAGAAAGGTGAGTAGTATATTGGAACAGCTTGCAAGACTAACTGTATCAGTTGAACGCCACTAGCAAGAGAGAGTCGCTTGTATGTCCTTGTAGAGCTTGTTCTTTATTTGATTAATAATGGAATCTAGAAATAGTAGTCATATTTGATTTCCAATGAAGAGGGAACTCTGAATAGTTCATTGGCTGTCTTCTCCTTGTTATCTCCTATCTTTTGAAGATTTCTTGATTTTTGGGTTCATTAGAACACTCCATGATCAAAGGACAGTTCCATTCATCATGTGGATTATGATTTCAGAAACAGATACAAGTGTAATAAATGCTGCCAAGATCACATCCAATCGTTATGTGATGTGTTGGAGTTACCATTTCATGGTGGAGTTCCCATTTTGTGGTCATAGATCATAAAGTGTTTAAGGTCTCACATTGTGTCATACCATGTAATAATCTAATATCATCATGTTTATCCCAGTTAACCCATATTTTGTGAGCAATGTGAAGAGCACACAAGAAATACTGAGAAGGGGGGGTAGGGGTGCAGGTGAATCAGTATTTCAAACTGAAAAACTTAAAACCATATAAATCAGAAATCAAAACATTAAGAACATTCATAAACAAGATGAAAACCATTTTTCACGTGGAAAACCCTTTCGGGTAAAAACCACGGCAAGATTTTGCTTTTATTATCCAACAATGGGCACCAACCCAGATTACAAAGTGACCACCAACTCCGAACAAACTGAAGCACCAACTTCAGACTTGAAAGAATTCTTGAAACTGAACACAAAACTTCTTCCACTGCACTTAATCACAAACTCAAATAACATCGTTGTTCCTTTATACACCCATGAAAGCATATCATACTCAGAAATTTCTGATAACACCTCAACTCCACAATAGACTGTCCCAACACATAAAGCTCTCGACTTTTCAACCTGAACATCACACAACATACTCATCAATAGCGCACATAAACTCTCAACTTCGTTTGCAACTTAACCTGCAATGTGAATACATGCATATTGAACATGGCACCAGACCTCTGAAATCTTCAGATTAATTTACACACGGACCGTGAGACCTCTGGCAATATACAGCTCATGGTTACTTCTCCACAATGGCACACACTAACCCCATGCAGCTGACTCAAGAATACAGCATCAATAAACAGAGCACTCCCATGAATCACCCAATAAAAGACTAGCAAACATTGCTGAGTGCAGCATTACTCATACACACAGACGCATGTAAATCACCCAGCTTACACCAATAAAATCTTCAAATCGAATGTCAAAAAGTCACCGCCTTAAGCATACTTCACTAAGTCCACACCATGCACATATATCAATACTTCTGCTCTAACTTCATGTGATGCTGAAACATAATGTCATGTATAGCAGCGACAGCAATACTCAATACAATGCCTCTCACACCACACAAAATCTCAGAATGATTACCTCTTGCAGCCCGTTGCAATTCAAGGAATGAAGATGCTGCACATATTGAAATAATATCGACTCCTGTACAAAGCTTGTCTTCACATCTTCGACATCATGAATAAAGGCACTAGCGTATTTTTAAAGAGAAAACGTTTCAAAACACAATCTGCCTTATCACGACTTCATCCCTTTTTAAAAAGAAACATCAACATCTGTTTTGCCTCTTATGCACTCTCAAGAACTGTAAAATCCCTTCACCACACCAGCATTTCATTAATATATTCAGCACACTGTTTTTCTCAACGCCAGAAGCAATAAGGACTCCGCAAATGATAGCAGCGTTGAATACTATTAAAACCATGCGATTTCTCAGTAACTCTCACTCGCTCCAGCAAAGGTATAAAATAGGCGATGATATTTTTAGCACCAAAAAGAATCTTCAACACAAATACTTGGAGCTATTAATTTCATAAGCTGCCGCTGTAAAAGATATGTAAAATGCAAACATTCTGCATTTCTACCTTTTGACTTCATCTCATCCTCAGGTATGAATAAAGGCTATTAATTTTAACCAAAAACCATTTCAGATGAAATTTTTGTCGAGCATGACTTGTGCCAGGAAAATAAAGGTGAAAAATATTTTAAAAGACCACAATGCCACAATTATATTCGATAATACTCCAGCAAAGCATGCAGACCTGATATTCTGAGCACAAGGAGTGGTCTGAATTATTTTTAAAAATATATATTGACCCCAGCTTACATGAAACATGAATACAGAAACCGTCGATAGTAAGGAAGCCGTTACCACAATAAAAGAGTCGCCAAAAATAAGGAAGAATCCTGAAGCCGCCTCATAAAAATATAAACATAGGCGTTACAAAATAATACTCCAAGCAGCACCCGACTCTTTAGATAATATGAAATTTATGAAACCAAGGTGAAGGAAGTAATAAAGCCGTCAAATGCTGACTCAACATGCCAATATGAAAAACTGGCATAGAAACTGACATGGAGCTGACAAAGCAAACAAGCAAGTTGTTGATGTAGACAAGCAACCAGCTCAAGCAGACAGCCAACCAGCTCAAGCAGACAACCAAGTAGCTCAACCACACAGACAAGTAGCTCAAGCAAGCAAGCAAGTAGCTCAAGCAGCTCAAGTAGACAAGCAGATAGCTCAAAGCACACAACTAAGTAGCTCAAGCAAACAACCAACTTGACATCAATGACAAAACACTCAACACAATGGTTAGAGATAAATGGTGATGGCTCATTTTAGCTCTCAATAGGGGTTCAAATCAATTTCAATCAACCCATATGTGATGATTTAGCTCTACCAGAACCCATTTCTCATGACCATGAATTTTCACAAGGGTTCTTGTGAACCACTACTCATGAAATATGGGTAGATTAAGACTGACTCAAAACTACGCAGTTGAATCCCAATAAATCATGATGTATATTTTTATTTTACCAATCCAAGGGCAAAGAAAACCCTATATAATGAAGCAAAATGGCATCTACAGATACAAAGGAAAGCACAAGACCATTTGAAAGTACAAAAGTGCACCTATCAATTGACCAACTCGAAATAAAGTTCTCAAATAAAAAGAACATAAATCTATACAAGATTTTCCAGGGTATGGCAATGAAAATGAAAACAGCGATAAGTAGGAAACATTTGTATACTTCAAAGAAAGTCTGTTACAAATAAGGAGCTAAATTTTATTTAAAATAGGTGGCAGAGAGGTGCCAAAATTTAACAGTGATTTTCTTTATTATCTTTTTGTTTTGAAAATTATTGCTTTCTTTTTCTAACTGCCATAGCCAGTATGACATAATTACAGTGATAATGTTTCTTAGCCATCACTGTAATTATTGACAGAGATAATGTTTCCTAATATTTTGCATATTGTATAAGAATATCCGCAGTAATTTTATAAAACAATATGCAAAATATAGGAATAACTCATTGACATGAATCTTACTGAATCTTAATGTTTATTGATTGATTACTTTGCTGTTCCATCTACAAAATATAGGAAAAATGGTACCCATGTTCTTGCCTTTTGTAACGAGAAATCTTCGATATATAAAAGAAGCAAACGTGCTTTATATAGATTACAAATACAGATGTTTCTAAAACAAAGTTTCTAAAATAGAAACATGATCAAAGAAAAGAATACAAACAAATCTAAACTAATAAATTACAATAATACAATATATTGACCATTAAATAATCTAAATATTATTTTAATACCCTCCCTTAATGGTCAATCTATCAACTACACCAATGTGCCCCCTAAATTTGACAAACTTATCTGGGCTCAAAGACTTGGTGAGAATATCAGCAATTTGATCCTCTATCGGAACATACTGCAATCCTATTGATCCATCTTCGACAAGCTGGCAAATGAAATGACAATGAAGTTTAACATGCTTTGTTCTTTCATGGAAGACTAGATTTTTGGCGAGCTTAAGCACCCCTTGATTGTCACAGTATAAGGGGGAAGGCCCTACTTGAGACATTTGCATGTCAAAAAGCACCCTTCGAAGCCAAACCGCCTCACAAGCTGCTTTAACAATTCCCCAATATTCAGCTTTAGTCGAGGAAAGAGCCACTACCTGCTACTTCTTGTTGGTCCATGTAACTGCACCTATACCCAAACTGAATACATACCCAGAAGTAGACTTCCTGTCATCAACAGAACCTACCCAACTTGAGTCTGTATAGCCAATCAACTTAGGATCTTTGCACCTTTGATACAGAATGCCAAAGTCGGAAGTGCCTTTCACATATTGCATCACATGCTTCGCTGCAACCTAATGTTCAGCTTTAGGGGCTGTCATGAAGCGAGAGATGTAGCTCACTGCAAAATTGAGATCAGGTCTAGTAGCAATGAGATAAATGAGGCTGCCTACTAGTTGCCTAAATGCAGATTCATTTTGCACAGGCGAATCTGATTTTGCTGATAGTTTTAGCCCTTTCTCCATAGGTGTAGATGCAGGTTTGCAATCATTCATTCTGAACTTATCAAGCAGACTATGAGCATACTTGGACTGAGAAATAAAGATGCTATCAGCTGTCTACCAAACCTCAACACCGAGACAATAATGAAGAAGTCCCAAATCTGTCATGTTAAAGGATTGACAAAGGTTGTGTTTGATCTCCTCAATCAGATGTTTTGAGTTGCCGGCAATAATGTCATCAACATGGACAACAAGCACAAGAATATCATCACCAGACTGTTTGACATACAAATTTGAATTAGAAGGGCTCCTCTGAAAACCATGATCAACAAGGTACTTATCAATTTTCATGTACCATACCCGTGCCTATTTAAGGCCATAGAGTGCTCTCACGAGTCTGCAAACCTGGTGTTCTTTACCAACAACCTTGAAACTAGGAGGTTGTGTCATATAGACTTATTCCTATAGATCACCATTGAGAAATGCACTCTTAACGTCCATTTGATGGACTTTCCATCCAGACTGGGCTGCAGTAGTGAGAACAAGCCAAATAGTACTCATTTTGGTTGTAGGAGCAAAAGTCTCCTCATAATCAATGCCCTGTGTCTGTGAGAACCCTTTGGCTACTAACTGAGCCTTGTACTTATCAAGATTCTGTTAGCCTTGTACTTAACTTTATAGTTTATACACCCATTTGCAGCCAATGGGCTTCTTCCCAAGTAGAAGATTGGAGAGGACCCAAGTGTTATTCTTCAGAAGGCTATGATGTTTCGCTTCCATAGCTTGTTCCCACTCAAAAACGCCTTTAGCCTCAGAATAGGTGTGAGGCTCAAAGATGTTGTGAAGATTAGCCATGAGAGCAAAATTAACAGTATTCTGCTACTTGCTCTCTTTCCGAGCAGTTCTACCCTCAAGTAATTCATCATCATGAAGATTACTTATGGTTTTAGCATACCATTTAGGTCGAAGAGTAAAAGTACCAATATTTGAAACAGGAGCAACATCACCAAGGGTGGCTGGAACAACATCAGCTGGATTAGGATCCAGAGTGCCCTGAGGAGGGGCGGGTGGTGGAATATTTTGCTAAGGTGCTTGCACAACTGCAGAATCCCTCCCATCAGATGGAGCTAGGGGAAGACAAACACCCAAATCAGAAGTCTGCATAGACTGATCCTCAAGGCTCATAGAAGTAGAAGATAGAAAGAAGGGCCCAATAGTTTCATCAACCACAACATCACAACTGAAGATGAAACGAGTTGTATCTACATCAATCAACCTGTATGCCTTATGATTCTCACTCTAACCAGTGAACATAAGTTTCTGGCTTTTGGAATCCAACTTAGTGTGCTTAGCATTTGGAATCCACACATGAGCTGTAGAGCCAAAAACTTTCAAGTGGTTGACCTTAGGTTTATGTCCAAACCAAGCTTCTTCAAGAGTCATCTTCTTAACCGCATGAGTAGGAGACTAGTTCAGAAGATAAATAGCTGTATTTCTTAGGAACATTTCTATGCTCTAGCAGACACCATTCTGCTGAGGGGTGTAGGGTGTGGTAAGTTGGCGCTTAATGCATACAGCATAGAAATTGGAGAAGTCGTTAGAACAAAACTCCCCCCATTATCAAACCTAAGAGTGACTATTGGAGAGTCTAACTCTTTCTCAACTAAGGCCTTAAACTGCTGAAATATACCAAACACCTCTAATTTGTTTTTAAGAAAATACACCCATATTCTTCTACTAAAATCATCAACAAATAACAGAAAATACCTGCAACCAGTAACTGATGGAGTACTCATAAGGCCACATAAATCAGCATGAACCAACTGTAATACCTTGGAAGTTTGCCATGAGTCACCATCTGAGAATGGATTCCAATGCTGCTTTCCAACCAGACAAGCCTCGCATACTCCATGATTCTAAATCTAAATCGCAGGTAGGCCACCAACCAGATCATCTCGAGACAGCTGAGAGAGATATTGCATATTTAGGTGCCCATAACGTTGATGCCAAAGGCTGCTGATGGAATTACTCTTGGCTGCCATAGCGTGCTCTTGAGAATCACTAGAATCAACAAGTCTATATAGACCATGATCCTCAAGTTCCTGAACAATTGTAGTGCGAGTATCTCTATCAACAATGCTACATGTGTGCATGCTGAAAACAATATCTAGTTGAGGAGAGTGTGTCATGATCTAACTAACTGAAAGTAAATTCAACTCCATGCCAAGTACAAAGTATACATCGAGAAAAATTAAATTTCTCCCTCCAAAATGAATCTGCACATTGCCCTTTCCGACAACAGTATACCCCTCACCTCCTCCAAAGATAACAAAATTTTTGAATGGCATGTACTCAATGAACCAATCCCGACAATGAGTGAAGTGTCGAGATGCACCCAAATCAATATACCAGGCAAAGGATTTAGCAGGATCTGCAGGACTCTTGGCCATGAAGGCGTAGAACACAGACTCCTGCTCAATGTGCTCTGCAACATGGGCTTTAGGTTTAGACTTTCCTTGTTTGTTTTGTTCAAAAGCCAAGCGTTTCCAACAATATTTCTTCATGTGACCATACTTATGACAATTGTTGCACTGAACATTCTTCTTCTTGGAAGAATCCTGGGATTGCGCTTGACTGGTTTGTTGAGAGGGTTGATTCTTGCCCTTAATCTTCTAAAATGTCTTGGCAGGAATTGCCTACTCTGTGGAGGATGAACTAGCACTGCTGCTTCCAACGATCCTACTGCAGAAGTATGGTGCAAAGATCTGAAAACTTCAAATCAACATTAGTTGAGGTAATGTTGAGTGTCTCTATAAAGTGCTCATAAGACTTTGGCAAACTCTTCAGAGTGATGACTACTATATCTTCCTCCTCCATTTTCCGACCAATAGCCTCGAGTTGATCACGGATGTCCTTGATTTTTGTCAAGTGTGCTTGCAGAGTTGTCTTCTCATCCATCATGATGGAAAACATGTTTTTCAAAAAGAACACATGGCTCTTGTCGAATGTTTCATGAAAATCTTTCAAAAGATCCCAAATTTCTTTAGCTGATTTGCCAGACGATACCTGAGGTAGTTAGTCATCAATGACAAACAATTTAATAAGCATCACGGCTTCCCAATTTTTCTAATTAAACTTCTCTTGATCTTTATCAAGCGATGCAGGTCGTGTCTTGTTGCCCAGAATAATCTAGTCAAGACACCGATATTCAAAAAGCATCATCATGCGCTGCTTTTAGGTGTTGTAGTTGCGGTTATTGAGCTTCTAACTGCCCTCCAGCATGATATGAGACAAAGAGGCCATTTGTCACAGAGTATCTTTTACAGAAAATCCAACAAATAAGAGGCATAGATCCCCACAAGCAGAAATCTGTCAGGAACCAAAAAAAGGCACGAAACCCGAGGTAACTATAACATTCAAAAATGAGGATAGAATCAAAGCCGACACCCACCAAATAAAGGATACCTAGAATGCTGATTTTTTTCTTTTTTGAGAAAATCTACTCCAAAAGAAAATCTTCAAAAAGAAAATCCATCACCAATCTAAACTTAGACCAGACGGCATGGCTTAAGAAACCAACCATCAGCAAAACAAAGGAGAAACACACAGAAAAGCACAAAACGTCGAATGTGAGGAGCCGCGCCACCAAAGACAAAAGTGTGTAGGTATAGATTAGCAGATAAAAAGACCGTGAAAGTTTCAAGAAGAAATGTCCAAGACGGGAGGCGCGTCAGATCAAAAAGCGAGATTTTGCCCACGATTTTGAGAAAATCCTTCAAAAGAAAATCAACAAAGACACGCATAGGTGAAATGCACACAGGAGAAACTTAGACAAAGGAAATCACGCCAAACTAGAACACGAGCAAATGTTATCGAACAAAAAAACGTGTTTTCAGAATCTCGTTCCAAAAATCACGCCAAAACGCATGAAGAGCCTTCACCGCATGAGTATGAAAATAGAAGAAAATACCCACGCCAAAGAACAAGAAAACTATATCAAAATGGCAATCGCGTGTAGGAAGAAAACCACAAACTCTTCAAAAAACCATGAACACACAAATCTAGACGAACACGATTTTGCAGAGGGAGAACGCTCAGAAAAAAAGCACATGATCACAGAAGAAAGAGTGTGATTTTCAAAAAATCTAGAAAAAGACTAAAAGCACTAAAATCTTTCCTGCTTTGATACCATGTAACGGGAAACCTTCAATATATAAAAGAAGCAAACGTGCTTCATATAGATTACAAATACAAATGTTTCTAAAACAAAGTTTCTAAAATAGGAACATGATCGAAGAAAAGAATAGAAACAAATCTAAACTAATAAATTACAATAATACAATATATTGACCATCAAATAATCTAAATATTATTTTAATACCTTTAGCTACAAAGAAAAGTTTTGTCAATCTATTTAGATTAAATTGATTGATTACATTGCTGGTTATGACAGTTCGAAAATGAAAACTGTGATGGCTAGGGAACATTTGTATACTTCAAAGAAAATCTGTTACAAACAAGGAGCTAAATTTTATAAAAATAGGTGGCATGGAGGTGCCAAAATTTAACATAGATTTTCTTTATTATCATATATTGTTTTGTAAAATTACTGTTTTCTTTTTCTAACAGCCATAACCAGTATGGCATAATTACAGTGATAACATTTCCTAGCCATCACTGTAATTATTAATAGAGATAATATTTCCTAATATTTTGCATATTGTATAGTAATATCCACAGTAATTTTACAAAACAATATGCAAGAAAAAAGGAACAACTTGTTGACATGAAAAACAGTTCCCATGTTCTTGGCTTTAGCTACAAAGAAAGCTTTTATCAATCTATTTATATTTTACAGTAAATACTAAATACTCTATTGGAGAGGCTTGCATTCTAGATAAGGTACCTTAAGGCTTAAAGGACAGAAATCGTTGTTCTTCCCTGCAAGCTACAAATGCATTGACCTCATTGTTCTTTAATGCAGGCTGCAAATGCTCAACCTCCTGTGCTTTATCGCAATGATTATGACTTCTCAATCTGAGTTTGGCAAACTTCGTGCAAACAAAATGGTAAATATGCTGCACAAAAACGCATATAAATGCCAGTCACAAGCTAAAAAGTGTAAACATTGCGCAGGTAAATTGTGCGGGTAAAGCAGGCAAATTCTCCCCAAACTTTTCCCGACTCTAAGACATTTACACACCAAAAACTCATTGAAAATCGCAGGATAACAATTTTGCTAAAAAACATGATTTAATGGGGGAAAAATCAGCAAACCTGACGATTTCTGATTTTTGCAGCTAATCGTGATTTTTTCATGATTTCTGCTTCTACAAATATCAGTGTCCATGAAAGTTTTCTCCACTAGAACTCAGGCCCAAAAGTGGCTCTGGTTGTTTGCCTTTTGCCTTCCTATTCTAGCCAAGGGTTCCACAAGATACTGAGCATTCTGAGGATGTGAGTGTTGAGATGATAAGTAGAAATTTGAAATGGCATGTAGATGGTGAATCAGTTTCCTAGAAGATTAGAATAGCTCATCATTTATAGGCTTTCACCAACAGCTCGAGAAATCTTGATAAACAAATTTAATGAAATGGAAAAGGAAAAGGAAGCTGCAAAAGCAGAATGGAATAGATGAATGAATTCGCGCAAGAATTATCTGAGAACACGATATTCCATACACAAACAGATAAAAACTGTCTTTGAGTCAACATGTTTTAACATGTAGAGGAGTTGATGAATCAAATTAAAAATCTTTAGCACCATAAGAGAAAAGATGATGCTTCTAATGTCTTACATAATCATCTGTATACATCCCAATAGAACCCCAAATTAGAGTACTAGG
>VDFB02379435.1:0-71441 GCA_007258455.2 Sequoia sempervirens
GTAATTGCACACTTACTAAAAATAGTAAGTAGTTAGAACCTGATGAAATTTCTGTGAGAACCTGCTGGAAGCACACTAACATCAATGCTAATCTCAAATCTCAATTTACTCACTTCATTTGACCTCAATTTGGCAAGTAAGTTCAAAACCCTAATTTTCAAACTTGGCCAATTTCATGTTTAAGCTCAATCACGGGCACATCCCCGAAAAGATAGACAGCAGAAAAGAGAGACAAAACGACCGAAAGCAAAGCCAAAAGTTCAACATCAAAGCCAAAATTAGGGGGTCCCCATTTGCAATGGGGCGATGTGTGGAAAAGGTCACAACAAATAGGATCACCATTAGGTATAGGTTCCCTATTCCTAGAATTGAAGACTTAATGGATTGTCTTGGAGGAGCTCAATACTACACAAAGTTGGATCTCAAGAGTGGATACCATCATATCAGAATTAAAGATGGTGATGAGTGGAAGACATCATTTAAGACAAATGATGGGTTATATGAATGGAAAGTGATGCCATTTGGTCTCTCCAATGCCCCTAGCACATTCATGAGGCTCATGAACAAAGACTTCACAAGGGTATTTGTGGTGGTATACCTTGATGACATCCTCATATTCAACAAGACAATAGAAGAGCATTTAAAACATGTGGAGTTGGTTCTTAGAAGGTTGCAAGAGGAGAAGTTGGCAATCAATCTAGAGAAGTGTGAGTTCTTTAAGAAAGAGCTTGTATATTTGGGTTTTGTAGTGTCCAAAGGATCATTGAAGATGGATCCAAGTAAGGTGGAAGCTATCCTAAACTGACCTACACCAACCACAGAGACTGAGGTAAGAAGTTTCCATGGATTGGCTCAGTTCTACAGAAAATTCATAAGGAACTTTAGTGGTATATGTGCACCAGTCCTAGATACAATCAAGGGTGGTTTAAAAACTAAGTTTGTGTGGACTCAAGAAGCTGAGAAAGGGTTTGAGAAACTAAAACAAGAGGTGGCAACTCAACCTATTCTCTTATTACCTAGTTTTGACAAATTGTTCACTGTTGAATGTGATGCAAGTGGAGTGGCAGTAGGAGGAGTGCTAAGTCAAGAGGGCAGGCCTATAGCCTTCTTTAGTGAGAAGCTCAATGAAGCAAAGAAGAGGTATTCAACTTATGACTTAGAACTTTATGCTTTGGTTCAGTCACTTAGGAAGTGGAGGCATTACCTTCTACCCAAGGAATTTGTAGTCTTTACCGACAATCAGGCACTTAGCTATATGAATACCCAAGAGAAGTTTAGCAATAGACACTTGAAGTGGATGGAATACATCCAAGATTTTACCTTCACCATCAAGCACAAGAAGGGACAGCTAAACAAAGTAGCAGATGCATTGAGCAAGAGGTTTTTGACAGTGCAAGAGATACAAGTGAAGAGTATAGGGATTGAAAGTTTTAAAGATCTCTATGGGGAAGATGAAGACTTTTCAGAGGTCTATAAGGTATGTTCTAACTTTGAGAACCATTTCCATAGCCAATACTCAGAGTATACATTGCAAAGTGGGTAATTGTTTAAAGGAAATCAGTTATGTGTTCCAAGAGGGTCAATGAGGGAAAATCTCATTCTAGAAAAGCATAATGGAAGTCTTAGTGGACATTTTGGCATCAACAAGACTTTAGAACTAGTGCAAAGATTCTATTACTAGCCTAAGTTGGCAAGAGATGTTA
Source organism: Sequoia sempervirens (assembly GCA_007258455.2). Classification (NCBI taxonomy): domain Eukaryota; kingdom Viridiplantae; phylum Streptophyta; class Pinopsida; order Cupressales; family Cupressaceae; genus Sequoia; species Sequoia sempervirens. Next base: position 1,704 of record VDFB02379435.1, read on the forward strand.
GAAAGTATCTGGAACAATGTGTTGTGTGTATGAAAGCTAAGGGAGGAGCTAGTAATGTTGGTCTATATCAACCCCTACCCATTCCTAACAGACCATGGGAGTGTGTAAGCATGGATTTTGTGGTAGGCCTTCCTAAGACCAAGACTAGTTTTGACAGTGTCTATGTAGTAGTGGACAAATTTAGCAAAATGAGTCATTTTATCCCTTGCAAAACTACTCATGATGCTAGTTAAATAGCTCATCTCTTCTTCAAGGAAGTTGTAAGGATCCATGGATTGCCTTTGAGCATTGTTTCAGACAGGGATGTGAAGTTCATGAGTCACTTTTGGAAGACTCTATGGAGTAGAGTGGGTACCAACCTGTCATTTGGATCAGCTTACCATCCTCAGACCGATGGTCAAACAGAGGTGGTTAACAAGGTGCTAGGTAACCTTCTAAGGTGCCTAACTAAGGAGTATGGACAGACATGGGATATGGTTATCTCACAAGCTGAGTATGCTTACAATGATAGTGTGAACCGGACCACAGGGAAGAGTCCTTTTGAAGTTGTGTATGGGATGCACCCAAGAGGCATATGTGAGCTCAGAGATCTTGGAGCTATGGAACATAGAAGTGGACATGCAGAGGACTTCAGTCAAACCATGAAAGAGATTTAGGAGCAGGTGAAGAAGACAGTCACCAAGGCTACACAAAAGTTGAAGGAGAAGGTAGATTTTTCAAGGAAGGATGTGCAATTTGCAGTAGGAGACTATGTCATGGTCCACCTTAACAAGTCAAGGTTACAGAAAGGAATGTCAACCAAGTTGAAAATGAAAAGAGTAGGACCATGCAAGATATTAGCCAAGTATGGTAAAAATGCATACAAGTTAGAGTTACCTACCGATTTAGGAATCTCACCAGTTTTCAATATAGCTGACTTGATCAAGTACAAGGGGTCAGTCAATGATGTGGATCAGAACAGTAAGGAGATCTTCAAGGACATCAGCAATAAATCCTTACCTAATCAAGACAAGCCTCAGGCAGAGAAGATCTTGGAGTCAAGAGTGAAGAAGGCTACAAGGCACAAGGTATACATGGAGCATCTTGTCAAATGGAGGAATAAGCATGAATCTGAGGCTACATGGATGGATGAAGCTCAGCTCAAGAGGTAGGGCATAGATGTGTCATTACCCTCTCCTGACATTCCTTAGAGTTTGTGTAGAGGGGGGAGAATGGTGCAGGAGCACCTAGGAAACACTAGGCTATGGGTAGTCTAGGATAAATTTAGCGTAAATGCTTTTCTAAGGTCATGTTGACCATTGGAATTTGAGTTAGAGTGTTTTCTTGTCTTGATCAGGAGTGATCAGGAGGGAGGTTGTAACTCATGTTTCTTAGTTGTTTAGGAGTTAGCAATAATTGGCAAAGGTGGCAAAATGGGACATTTTGCACCTTTTGCCACTTGATTATGGAAATGTCCGACCCAAGGGATTGGTAACTACCTTGGAGAGGAGTTATAAGGAGTTGCTCGAGTTGAGAGCAAGGTTGGTTGGTTTTTGATTTGTAATAATTTCATGGAGTGCAATTAAGATTGTGATATTGAAGAACATCTTCTGGTTTATGGTTTTTGGATTTATGCATTGATGGTTTGATCAGATGTTGAGAGTAGAGTAGGTAGTGTAATTCCTTTTCAGGCATTGCTTAGTTCAGTAGTTAGCTTGTTGCATCGGTTCAAGCATTTGATTTTGTTAGGTTAATTCATTTCTTGCAATTTTTGTTCTGACTGTCAGACTGACAGAGATGGACCTCTAGACCGTGTTTCCCCTGTACCTGGTGTATGGGTTCTTGGAAACAGAGGCTAGACTCCATGTTTGTACATAAGGTAGAGGTAGGAGTCCTTAGGAGTCAGGAATCCATGGCAAAAGACTGTTCCTAGGCAAGCTTGGCAGTGCCCGGCTAGGACAGTCAAAGAGTGCAGAGCACTAAGGTTGCAGGGGTGCCAATCTCCTGGTGAACCACGGTGTGGAGAGGATGTGGATTGCCTTGCAGAGGCTTGGTAACAAGAAGGAGGCTTAACACAGACTGGGAAGTGGCAAACAAACTGACTGATCTCAAGGAGGTCAGAAACTGGCTTAAAACAAGCCTAAATTTGCTAAGTTAAGGGTTGGAGCAGTGTACTGACAGTGGAGGCTCCAAACCCCAAAAATCTTCAAGGTGTGGGAAAGGGTACCACGAATCCCAAGAGAAGATTTGGATTCATTTGGAGAATTTGGGCACACTATCCATTTTTCTCGGGTTAGGAGGCCTAGTTGGGGCTCTAGGGCTTGTAGCCTTTTCTAACCCTAGGAGAGGGTTTGGTGGAAGCGATGGAGAATTGGAGTCTAGTGATTGATCAAGAACCCTAATAGGTTGCTATGAAGCTTTTTACTACATCTCTACACCCCTACAAGAACCTGACGGAATGTTGGGAGTAATTGGCCTTTAGGGAAGAGTAAGGGTCAAGGGTGAGATAGTGGCAAGGCACCAAGATTGGCTTGGTGGAATGGAAGAGTGATGATAGTGGGGTTGGCCAGTAGGACCAGGGGTACCTATACCTGAGATAGGACCTAAAGGTTAAGGTGGGAGAGTCACCTAGGAGTTCTTGAGAACAAGGACCCAGAGCATGGGACAATGAGTGTTCCACCAAACCCTACCCTATCAGTTTTCCATATGTTATTAGTTTTTGATGATTTTGTTTTGCAGGGAGATCTAGCAATCCTGCTACTAAGGTTGATACATTTGAGGTGCCATGCATCAAGCTGGAAATGTATGATCTCAATTGTTGGTTCTTAGCCTTTAACGCTACTTTGTCTTTCCCATCCTTGACCATCCTTTCTTGTGCACTCACCGAAGCTATCCCGAGAAGGTCTGCCTCCACCTATCATGTAGTCTTCCCAACGTTAAGTTTAGACAATGTGTAGTCTTCCAATTGTATCTCGTGTATGCTTTTCTCTACTGGTGGGGTAGCAGTCTCTATGATGAGTTCACAATTTGCATTCCTCTCTATGTGAACTTTCTTTTTCAGCTTCTTCGCCGATATGTCTTGTGGGACATGGTTGAATTCAGTGAAGTCAAGTTCATAGGAAGGTATTTCCCTTTTCCTGCCTAGGAAGCCCTCAAGCTAGATACAATCCCAACTAGCTTCACTAGAATGAGGAATGTGGGTCCCTTGAATACCTGAAGTGTGAGACTACGCTAGAGTGACATATCTCAGTGGCGAGTCCAAGTCAATGAAAACTTGAGACCGCTATGATGATGGTGATGTAGGTGGTTTTGTTTCTATAACAGGCACTGTTTCTGTTGCTGCTTCTTCTACCGGTTCTGCTGCTTGCACTACTGGCTCTTTAGCGACTATTATTGTTGGCTCCTCAGCAACAACTTCCGCTAGTTCTAGGGTAGTAGTCTCTACTGCTAGCTCTAGGGCAGCAATATCCATGGCTATTCACAGAGTGTGTGTGGCTTTCTCCACATGTGTCCTTTGTGTTCTAGGCTTTGTAGGCTTTGATATCCTCATCCCTTGGGGAGGATTGCACCACTACTTCTGCCTAGGCTTCTTTCCTGAAGTGGAAGGTGGTGTAGACTTAACCTGTGGCAGCTCTGTTCTATGAGGTACCACCTTCCTTCATTTCTTATTGTCGAGATAGAGTTGGTTGTTTCTAACAACTCTTCTTGTCCTCTCCTCTATTGATGTGTTGTCCTTGGCATACCAATCCACTCTTGGGAGTGGTTGGGAGTCAACTGAATCTACAAAGAATGAGGGGAGAATGACTTCCCCTTCATCATTAGATAAGCCTTCGATGTTTGCTGACATAAAGTCAGCAATTTGCAGGAGCTTGAACATGCTATAGTTCCTTCTTTGCACTTCATACTCGTCTTGACAATTGACCCAATAATCTTCCATAGAAGATTTATGTGATGAGTGTTGCTCAAGATGTGCCACATAAAGCCCTTTGGGATCATAGGACCTCCTCTCAATGAGGTACTTGGGATTAAGCCTCACCGTTTCCTGGCTCATCATCTTAGCATCTACTGCGAACCTGCATCTATAGAGTCCCATTTCAACGAGAAAGTTTACAGCTGCCTCCTTCTTCAAGCGCAAGTAAACGTGAACCTCGGACAACTGCCTCGGGAATTCCATGAAGACTACCCTATCTGAAGGGTATCGTGGCATCATGGTGGGGTGACCAATATAGCCATACACGCGTATGTAGAACGTAGGGAATTCGATGAACCAATCCGCCCAATCCGCCATTTCCTCTCTGGTTGTTTGTGAAAAAAATACGTGCATCTCATGGTCTAGATCTCATATGGTGTGCATAATGAAGTGATCACTTATTCTTTTCAAGTGTCGCTCTGCTTGAGTGAACTCAAGACGTGTAAAGTGCTCATGAACCTTCTACACCTAACGTTCCCACCTTGTTTCATATACTGAAATCGCCTTGGAAGGAAATCAGGTATACCAGGTAAGAACACATGTGAAACCTATGAGCTTCTAGACACCCGGTAATCTGTTGGTGGAGCATGTCACTAATTAGAGTGGCCCAATCATAATGTTCCCTCTTGCCAATGATTTTTGCAATGACATAATACATCCATGACTGGAATTGATTGCCATCCTCTTGTCCAATGATTCTGTTGAGTAGAGTGATTAACACTGCATACTCATCTTTGCATTCTCCTCATCCCACCAACTTAGGCAAGTTGCTCTTTGTCACTTTCAACCAATTTTCTACCATTATCCCTTGACATTTTCCCTTGGCTGCCTCGAATGCTTTCTCGCATTTTGTCACTGATATGACCTTGTTGTTAGGACATGATGGAATATCAAAACACTTTCTATATCCTAGGGCTTTAGATTGCAAATGACCCTCCCATCCACTAATCTGATTTCTCTCATGGTAGGATTGTAATGCTTGATACAAGCAATTACAAGCTCCACACTCTGTAATGTGATGGGGATTGATGCAGCCTGTAGCAACCCAGACTCTTCTATATTTTGCAATGTGATCTGATTCATGCCCTCCAACTGTTCTAGATCAACCACTAGATTTACTTGATGTAAGTCTATGTCAATCGTTTTCAGCTAATCATGAAATAGGGTCGTCTTGGTCCTGTATTGTACTTGAGAGTATTGCATCCTGAAAAACTTAAAGATTGACTGCAAACTTCACCTTGTTCTGACAACTCTCGGAAACCCCTGAAAATAGCACCCTGTTGAGAAGTATTTTTCTAGAAAAAATCTGGCACATGGGTTTTGTTTGTGCTTCAATGATGAAAAAACCTCGTTCCTCAAAATTTTGATTCTGAAACTTTTTCGAAAAAGCCCCTAAAAATAGGGTAGCAAGTTTGTTGATTCTGGAAAATTTGACGAGATGGGTTTCACTGGAAAATTATTTTGAATCTGCACAATTGATTAGATCTATGGTAGCCTGTTGATTTGTGTGACATTCAAGAATACCTAAGACAAGAAGAGAAGAAGGAGACAGAAGATGTATTGGAAGTTTTTTTATCTGACTTCCTGAGAAAATTTGTCTTTGAATCCAGCCTCTGATTATCAATCTTCTTCTGCCTCTGATCTTCAAGAAATAATGGACAATGGTCAAAAACCTTGGCTAGATCTGAAAATGGCATCCTTGAGAGCTTATGGTTGTTCTTGATCATCAACCTACAAAGAAATAATGAAGAGGGACACCTATACCTTTCTTATATATAGACTTAAGCCTCAGATCCATAAGTTTGGGAAGTTAACTCATGATCAAAAGCATGATTTGGCTTGATTTGGAGTTCAAAAGGTGATTTCCATTGATTGTGGAGTGAGTTGGCCAAGTTTGCTTCAAAATATCTTGACTTTAGTCAGCAACTTTTCCTTTAACTTTTACTAGGTGTCCTTTTTGAGTTTTGCAAGTTTTTTTATTATTTTCTCTAATGAATGACCCTGGTTTGATCCTGAATCTAGATTTATCTGCTGGTCTTGAGCTGTTGCAGTTGGATTCATCGTTGAGCTAGGCCTAAGCTGAAGAGATGAGCTTGGGAGATAGGAAGGAAAAAAGTTGAGTTTGTGGCCTAAAAAGGAAGGGTGCCTTTCTCAAGAAAGGGCGCTTTTGCCTTTTCCTTTGTGAATTTTCAATGTTCGTTCTTCAACTTTTTAATTTGACCTCTCGTGCTTTGATTTGAAATCCCCATTGATCGGAGAATCAAATGATCTCGTTGGATATCTCGTCAGGTAGCCAACTCCATTTTGTTGAAGATGACTGGAGATGGAAAACTCAGAAGCCAGTTTAAGGGTACCTTTATTCAAGGGTGCCCCTCATTGAAAAGGGCGCTTTTGCTACTTTGCATAGTGTTTTTTATCTGAAATATGCTGCAATTTGATTTTTATTATCTGTTGATTGCTTTGTCAGATGCTTGTGCTTGTAATTGCGTTGTCGAGATCGACCTAGACTTAGAAAAATGTCTTGGGAGGCCTTCAGACATCTGACAGCATCTGGAGTTCCAAAAAGAAGGGCACCTTTCCTTGGAAAGGGCGCTTTTTTCACCTTGATCTTTACTTCGATAGCCATTTCTTGGTATCTTTGTCAACTACCTCTTTTCGCTCTGTCGATAATTGTCGGTGATCAACTCATTAGATGATCTTGTTGTTTGTTTCGTTGTCAAGCCAATAAGCGAATGTCGAGGATGACTGCCTTGGATGATTCAACAAGTTACATTTAACCCTTAAGAATCAAGGGCGCCCCTATCTAAAAAAGGCTCTTTTTTCAACATTGTGAATTGATCTCTCCTTTGTAACATTTCTAGAGTTAGTCAAATTTTGACCTTTTCTAGAAATGAGAATCTCCTTCGTCGAACAACATCATTTTAGACCTTTTTCTCCATGGATGCATCATTGAATCTTTTGAAGCTTACCTTTCAGCACCTGGTACTAGTCAATCTACCATTAATGGTTGCAGAGCTCCTAACTTTGTTCCTGAAAAACAAAAATAGACCCACCAAAGTAAAACGTGTCCTTTGATTATTCTGACTTGACCAATGCGATCATGACGTTAGTTAATCCTATCAAAATCATTTTCAATCATTTCCAGGAAGGTCCTATTTTCGAGGGTTACCCTAAAAATATGGACGAAAAACCCTAATTCTCAAAATTTCAGAATTTTGCACGTGTTCCTTGACAGAAACCCACAAAGACCCTATGTTTGGTTTGACCTAAAACATACTTTTGATGGCATTTTAACAAGATTTAGCTCAATTTATATAGAATGCCAAAAATTCGTTTTGGGTACAACACTGCCCTTGAATGGATTCGCAATCTACCTTAGAAGACATTCGCACTTGATAGAAGGAGTTGCTCTTGAAAGAATTCGCACTTGAGAAGAAGGAATAATCGAACTTGCTTGATGTCCAAATGAGTGGAAATGATCTCCTATATATACATATCAATAGAGAGGTCGCACCTCTTCAAAAGCTAGGTCGGCCAACATAGGAAAATAAAATTACAAATAATAATTGTGAATTACAATGAAGGTCGGCCAAGATGGAAATACAAGGAAGGTCGGCCAAGATGGAAATACAAGGAAGGTCGGCCAAGATGAGTATTACATTGTTGCTATGTGAAGCGCCCCTTCACATTAATTATTACAAATAAATGTGTTCACATGAGACTAGAAGAATGATCCTGAAGCTGCTAAACATCAACATAGGGTTTGTTCATTAAAAAAAAGATAAAAACTAACCAGGGTTTGTTCCATGAATCTACAATAGAAAAAAAGTAAAACAAATGTAAAAGACAAGTGAAATTTTAAAAGAAAAACAAAGAAAAAGATTCAAAATAGGAAAATATATCTTCATTTGATTCAACTTAATGGTGGGTTGCTTCAAATCAATGGTGAGCTCTTCCAAATGCACCATAGGTTCTTTTAGATGCAATAAGGACTGCTACAAACATGCCTGAATGATATTCTTTCAATGTTTGTTGCTCAATTTGTATACTGGGTTTTGTTTCAATGCAATATGATTTTAACTTCAATACTCTTTTTTCCTCTTCCTTGTGCTTAGGAATGAAATAAATGTGATTTTTGACTCACAAAGACCATATACAACAAAATGCTTTTACCTTTTCTATGCTTTCTAATTTTCTGAATTTCAAATTTTGCTACAATGGCCAAGTTTTCCCAACAGGAATCATTGGGTACTCAGGTCCCAAGTCTCTGGGACTTGTTTACCTCTACTTGGCTTGGGACTTGCTAAATTTGGTGGGTTTCTAGTGATTCTTGTAACACTAGTCCCAACAGACATGTGTTCCCTTTGTCACTTCTTAGCCATGTGATAGGGGTGCCTCTAGTTGGCCTAACAGTGGCAAGGTTCCTTGGTTGAGGTTAGCCATATCTCATCTGCAAGTTGCTCCTCAGACTAGAAAATAGAATGAAGAAGGGCCCTTTACAGGGTGAGAGGCAATTCTTGACAACCAAGACCTTTTGGATGGTTGGGGAAAACCCTCCAATCATGACAGGCCACCTCCTCCCTTTGGTTCTATAGCTCTTGCAGCTTAGCGGTTTGACTGTATTTGTATTTTTTTGTTTTTGCTTAAGGCTTCATCTTGCCTGGATATATATTTTTCAAGTAATATAATAGACACTTATTCATCAAAAATAATGCTGCATTAAGTGACTTCTAGTTATTACACCCAAGAGAAAATGATATATTTCAGGATTTTTTGGATTCATTCAAACCATTCATAGTACATGATGTGGTGATCCTGAAGCCTTAAAGATTCTCAGCATGCAGACTAGTGTGAGAGATCCTTTCTTTAGAAAAGTTTTGAGGAGATATTCCCATTTGATAATACCTGCAAGATATACAGGTTCAGGAGCTCTTTTTATTCTGAAAGTGAAACTTATAAACCAGCAGTTGCAAAAACATGGATCTAGAAAATCTTCAAAGCTCATATCCTAATACTGTTGCAAAAAGAAGCCCTTGTTCTCCAAAAAACTATTGGTGGGGTAATGAGGTTGGTGGGGATTCATTCTGAGCATTGTGCAATAAATGGTCATGTTTTGATGCTTAGGCCCTTTCTCAAGCCAACTTGTCTGGATATAATAAGTCTTTATGTATGATAAAATGGTGTCAAACCTTAGCACAAATCCTGCTATAAACTCTGATTGTGTAGTTTTCTTTCTTCTTCAAATAGATGCTATTCACAAAAGTCAATACACCATACAACACACCACCAAAACAAGGAAACATTGATTTGATCCTATTTATTGGTTTACATCATTTTCCTAGCCCGGACCACTTCCATTTGAGATCTGCTTATCAGGTGCTAGGAAAAGCTGCACAGTTTCCATTTTGTGCATGCGTAGTTTGAACCTGTATCAAATGTGTAGTTATTTGCAATGTTTCATATTTTTTGGACTTCATTACAGTGCTTATGGGTTGTATTTATTCAATCATGTGCTTGATTTCAACAAATAACGAAACTATAAACAAATGCCTGCATAGTACATAAAACTGAAACCACTTCTACCACACCAAGATGCATAGTTTTTAAATTGTGCATGCAATCTATTGTGGACATTTGGTCAAACACTTTGCATGCTAATCAATTTCATTGTTTGTTAGTGCAGTTGGTTCTTTGGCATGGTTCAACCACAGGGGAAAGGTGCACAGTTTGGAATTCTTGTGCGTGGCCAGTTTGGCCTTGTATCAAAGGTATAATCATTTACAATGATTCAAATATCATGGAATCAAATTTTAATTATCATGGACTGTGATTTTTTAATTGCATGCTTAATTTCAGAAAATGAGAGGATTATTCTCAAATGCATGCATATTTCACAAAACTGTCTGTGACGTGTGTATCCTACTTCCATAAATTTCATTTATTTTGTTGACAATTAAAGAATGCCTTTTTGTGGATGTGGAGTGAAGGAGCGAGGAGCCGGAATGTTAATTATGTGGCTTCAAGTCTGAACCATGACCTTATTGCATATGGTCAACAAAAATGCAAAGCATTTACTGAACTTTAATACACATTGGAATGTTAGCCTAGGGTTCTTCTCATTAGCACCATACAAATATTCATGTGTTCACTCTTTCAACATTGTTTTAGGCTTTACTGAATATCTTGTCTTTAAAATTCTTCAAGGATTCAGTATCTTGTAAATCCTTTCCTCTATAGAAATTTTTTATGTTGGTAGTATAGAATTATATTCTATTTTTAGGTTTGCAAGTGAGGTGATGTATTCAGTATCTTGTAAATCCTTTCCTCTATAAAATTTTTTTATATTGGTAATGTAGAATTATGTTCTATTTCTAGGTTTGCAAATTGGTTGGCACCTTACCCTTTGCATTCTATAGAGTAAAATTTGCTACCAATTAAAAGTATATTTGTGGATTTGTAAAACTGTGAAATCTTAAGTTTCCAATCTTAAATGGAAAATCATACTACATTACAACTTGTGCGTTTTAGGGCTCACCAATGATACCATGAACAATTTCATTTCCTACCTCTTCTAAGTCTGTAAGTTACATATTTGGGTAGCTTGTTAGTTTTGATGTTTCATCAACTTTAAGCAATGTACAATCTGGGTAGCAGAATGAATCTTCAATTTGTTCTAATCATTTTGTCATTTCCAGAGATACTCTAGAGCACTCTTTATTATGAAAGAGAATATATTTTAGCCAAGAATAAATAAGAGATTCTTTGATTTGAGATTAGCTTGTTTATAGTTTTGTCAATTTGCAATTTTTGCTTAGATGATACTGCACAGGTGGTATAGGAACTGACATTTCAGGTCTCATTCCTGGAACCATCATCAAGGAAAAGCTAGAAGCCAATCTAGTATATATATTTATGTAGCAGGTGGCAGTGGGAATGCACGGGTTCAATTATTTGAGTCCATAGTTGAAAATTGAAACAGTTCACTGTTAAAAGTAAGATCACAACACAACCAAAAAACCACAATATAGAACAGGCATTTTCAACATGAAATAACATCATTCTTTCCAAATTATCTAAGGTTAAACATGATTACATTTTACAATACCCAAAGTATACTGAATTATCTCCAGGCATGCCAATTTGAGGACTTATTGCTAGAAAACAAATGTCTTAGCTAACGTCTTTTGCATATGAGCAGGGTTTCTGGAAGTGCATGTGTTTGCTTTAATTTGTTGTTGGATTGCAGCATTGGAATGGTATATTTTGCCACATTTATAGACCATGTTTTTGATTGGCATGATGTGTTAAACAATGAAGATTCTCCTTAGAATGGGAATGTAATATAAGGCCCCCAAATTTTTTTTTTTGTTGTTCTTTACCCTGTTGTTGTTTGCATGTTTGAAGAGGTTTCTTGCAATGCTGTTTTGAGAGTGTGACATTGCTTGTGATGTATTAAATAAGTGCATGAACAAACAATGCTTTTTGAGAGTGTGACATTGCTTGTGATGTATTTAATAAGTGCATGAACAAAAAATAAAGATAAACTTACAAACATTCAAATCTAAACTTCTTTTGTTAAAGAATATTTTCTGTTTCATTCCATAATATAATCCCAGGCTTACAAGAAACATTAACGGCAGTAAACACAGCTAAATCAGACCTGGTAAAGTATGAACACAGCAACAAATGGTCTCCTTAACAGCTGCGCCACTCCCTTGAATCATCACCCAGCACTTCCCAAAGGTAGACGTCAACTCCAAACACCCTGTATCAGCAGAAACCCCTATTTTCTGACAAACCCAGCAACCTTGGATTCCGTACTTCTTCACAGCCTGGCCATACCTCTCCAAAATGGACGACTTGCAAGGAAAAAATGTAGTCTTCTTCTAAAATCCTTGTTTTTTGCAAGAAGGGTCGCCCTTGAGTGGAGAAATGATTTTTCAAGTACCCATTTCAATATCATCAGCCATTTCTGATCTGTGAGCAAAAAGATGGTTCCCAGGCAAAACAAAAAACTCCAGAAGAAATCCAAAATATCACTCCAAACTGAAACAAAGCACTCCACACCTAAAAATCCAAACCACACCAAAAACTCACTGCAAACCAATCAAAAGTAATGAAATATCTTCATTCTTGAAAGCTCAAATGTGTTCTCTATCTGAAAACACCCTACACCAGCCTGAGCAAGGTCTTTCATTGTCGGGGCTGATCTTAGAACTAAGGGGTATTGTCCTCAACTCCGTCCTGCAAGTTTCTGGCTCCAAACCAGCAGCATATCACCATAAACAATCTCCAGCATAAAACCCAAAATGAGCCTCCAAAAGAGTTTTATTTTCCTCCCTTGAGTTGGGCGCCCAAAACCCTAAACCCATGCTTTTTAATTGAAGTTTTAATTTTAACTTTAATTTCAAATTTTCTCCCTCCAAGGTGGGACGCCCAAGGTAAGGGGTAAATTTGCTTTTTTAAAACAACTTAAAAGTGACAAGGCTAGGCGCCTTGGTCACTTTTATAAGTCCCCCTTATGACCCCCTTTAAACTTTATAACATAAAGTCACCTTTTTAATAAACATTTAAAAACATTAGCCCAATATTAAAATAATTCCACCAAGTGACTTTAGTCATCGAATCATACTTATACTAGCAAGCCAGACCTAGTCCCTGCATAGAATAGGACTTACTATTTTTAGTAATATACTAAAAATAGCAAATCATCATCCATAGGCTCAAAACTGGAGGCAGCTGAAAAACACTAGAGCTAAACACCGGCAACCCCAACCACTAACCCCTGCTAAAAATAGTAAAGACCTGGCAAAAACACCAACTCAACTGGAATTGAGTCCCCTAACTGAACCTCTTAGCCAATAGGAACCCAGAAATTGGCTAGAGGTAATGTTCACTGATACCTGACTAGGAGGGGACATTACATTCCGCCCTACCCAAAGATTGCTTGTCCTCAAGCAATCGTAACGCTGGGTGCTGAAGTACCTGCTCACTCTCCCATGTCGCATCCTCAACAGGTAGATCCCTCCACTTCACCAAGTACTCAGTAATCACTCTCCTCCTGACTATCCTCTCCCCGAAATCAATAATTGCCTCAGGAATCAGCTCCAATCTCCCTTCCTCGTCCAAAGGAGGTAACACTGCTAAAGGTACCACATTATGTCCCAACGCCTTCTTGAGGCGAGATACATGAAAAACATTATGCACTCTGTTGTCCTCTGGTAACTCCAGCTCATAAGCAACCTCACCCACTCCCCTGGTGACTTTGAAAGGCCCATAAAATCGAGGTTTCAACTTCTCTACTCCACTCTTTTTGAGAGTGGATTGTCTGTATGGTTGTAGCCTGACATAAACCATGTCACCCACCTCAAATTCCCTCTCAATCTGCTGCTGATCAACATATAACTTTTGTTGATTTTGTGCCTGCTGTATGTTCTCTCTCAATGATCTCATGATATCCTGACTCTCCTGTAGGAAGTCCTTAGCCTTGGGCACCCGACAATCACCAAATAGTAAATCAATGAAGCTCGGAGCCTCATACCCATACAGTGCCATGAACGATGACATCTTGATGGACATGTGATAGGTGGAATTGTAACAAAACTCCCCTAGGTGCAGCCATCTAGCCCATGCCTTCTGTTGCCCCTGTATATAATTCCTCAAGTAACCCTCCAACCACTTGTTAACTATTTCAGTTTGTCCATCTGTTTGGGGATAGTAACTAATGCTGGAAGTCAACTCTGTACTACATAGCTTAAATAATTCTTGCCAAAACAAACTCATGAATTTGTTGTCCCTGTCACTTATGATGTTTCTAGGTGCCCCATGTAGTCTAAACACCTCCTTGAAGAACAAGTCAACCACCTGTAATGCTGTAAACCCCACTGATATAGCAAAGAAATGGCCAAATTTTGTCAACCTGTCCACTACCACGTAAATTGAATCCTTCCCTTGCACCTTGGGAAGGCTTGTGATGAAGTCCATAGTAATACTTTCCCATTTTTGAATGGCAATAGGCAATGGTTGCAGCAGACCAATAGGGAAGGTGAGCTCATTTTTATTTTGTTGGCACACTAGGCATTCATGAACATACTTGGATATGTAGTCTTTCATTCCTTTCCAGGGAAACCTCTCACGGATCTTCCTGTAAGTCTTGTAGAATCCCGGGTGACCAGCTAGTGGGGTGTCATGAAAAGCCTTCAAAACTTGCTCCAAAAACTTAGTTTCAACCACCAAAAAAATTTTCCCCTTGTAAAAAATCAATCCATCCTTAACACTGTACTTATCATCACTTAAAGTACCCTCCAATATGTTGTTCGTGAATGAGTTTTTGGCATAATCAGCTTGTATAACCTCTTTCCAATCTGCTGCAATCTCAGAAATAGTGCATAGATGTGGTCTTCTAGAGAGTGCATTAGCCACCACGTTTTTTTTCCCCTTCACGTATTCAATGTCAAAGTCAAAGGCTTGAAGTTTGCTAACCTATTTTTGCTTCCTTTCACTAAGATCCTTTTAGTTCAAGAAATATCTAAGGTTGTTATGATCCGTTTTAACTACAAATTTTCCCCCAACAAGGTACTGTCTGAATTTAGTCAAAGCATGCATAATAGCCAACATTTCTTTATCATATATGGACAAAGTTTTTCCAGCCCCTCTCAATTTTCTACTCTCATATGCTATTGGATGCTTGTTTTGCATTAGGACAGCCCCTATACCTTCTCCAGAAGCATCACACTCTAACTCAAATGGTTTTGAAAAATCAGGAATAGCTAACACTGGACATGAACTCATCGGTACCTTGAATTGATCAAAAGCCCTCTGTGCTGATTCAGACCAAGAGAATGCCCCCTTTTCTGTCAAGTCTATATGTGGAGCAGCAACCTGTGAGAACGCTTTCACGAACCTCCTATAAAAACCACATAGTCCAAAAAACCCCTTAAGTTGTGATAAATTCGTAGGTGGTGGCCAGTCTTGTATTGCCTTAATTTTCTCAGGATCAACCCGCACTCCCTTTGCACTGATAATGTGCCCCAAATAAAGTAACTCAATCATGCCAAACTCACACTTAGATTCTTTTGCAAAAAGTGACTCCCTCTCAAGTATGCCAAGCACCTCATCCAAGTGTTTTAAATGCTTCTCCCAAGACCTACTATAGATAAGAATATCATCAAAGAATATCAGGACAAACTTACGGAGCTGCTTGCTGAAAACTCTATTCATGCATGATTGAAAAGTTGTTGGTGCATTAGTCAAGCCAAAGGGCATGACTAAAAACTCAAAGTGCCCAAAGTGGCACTTGAAGGCAGTTTTCTCCACATCCTCTTCCCTCACTCTAATCTGATGATAGCCCGATCTCAAGTCAACTTTAGAGAAGTAAACTGCTCCATGCAACTCATCTATCAGTTCCTCTATGCATGGGATGGGATACCTGTTTTTTATTGTCTCCTTTTTCAACCCCCTGTAGTCCACACATATAGGCATGGTTCCATCCTTCTTCACCAAAACCACCGAAGAAGCAAATGGGCTTTTGCTTGGTCTAATGTGCCCCATCTCAATCAGCTCCTGAATTGCCTTCTCAATTTCATCTTTATGCCTCTTCAGATGACGGTAGGGAGTGGTAATGATAGGTTTGGCTCCCTCCTCCAACTCGATGACATGCTCTATCCCTCTATCTGATGGTCTCCCTAGAGGAATACCTGCTAAATACCTTGCTCCTCTTGGAAAGGAGCTCCTGTATATCAGGTGGATAGGACGTTTTGACCTCCTCAGTGACTGTAGGCATAACTATACACTCCGCTGCCCACTCAATCTAATTATGCCTAAAGAGTTTTTCCATTCGTTTGAAGGTCACAACACGTGTTCCTCCATTGGATAAGCCTCTCAAAATGACATTCTTACCACCCGATTTGAATTTTAACTCCATGGTCTGAAAATTAAGTGTTATCTCTCCCAATGATCGTAGCCACTGAATTCCCAACACTGCATCTGTGTCCCCAATACTCACAACATAGAAGTCCTCTTTTATCTCATGGCTGCCCAACTGGACACTCAATTGTGGTACCATCCGATTGCACTGTATAGTGAACCCATCCGCCACCATAACTCTAAAACCATCAACATCCTGTGTATGGAGTCCTCTACGTGCTACAAGGCCCTCATCTATGAAATTGTGGGTGGCTCCTTTATCAATCAAGGCTACCATTCACTGCACCTATACCACTCCTCTAATCCTCATTGACTCATTTTTCTGGAAACTATGGAGTTGTGCTAACATCACATTATTTTCTCCCACCTTTCCCACATCCTTCTGAGCCTTTTCCTCTTCACTTTCTTCAGTTTCCTCTTGCTGATCAGAATTTTTTGCAACCTCTTCCTCATCTGATTGGTACTCTATCAACAATGCTTTAGCTTTGGAAGCACACCAATGACCTTGTGTATAAGGCTCTCTACACGTAAAACATAACCCCTTCCTTCGTAACTCATTAAGGGTCTCACTGTCAAGTCTAGTATATTGTTTCTTAGGCTGTCCATGGTCTTTTGAAGTGAATTTCTTGTCCTTATCTTTCTTGGGCTGCGTGCTCTTGAACTGAAATTTGCTTTTAAATGCAGATGTTTCCATATCCCTAGCCTTTTTAATGGCTTCCTGGAGGCTAGGTGGGTTAAAAGCCTTAATCCAACCTCTCAAGGGGTCTGATAATCCGTCTATAAACAATACAATCAGCCTCCTTTTGAATATATCAGTCACAAGTACAAATAGTTTTTGAAAATCAAATATGTATGTGTCTAAAGAGCCCCATTGTTTGAGTTGTGCTAGCTCTTTAAAGTTCAACTTGGGATCCTTTCAATCAACCTTACTGTGAACTCTCTGTAAGAGGTAATTTGAGCATGCCCCAACGTCACCATACCATCGTACCACCATTCATGCGCCCCTCCATCTAAATGAATAGAAGCATACTGGATAGACTCAAGCTCCGGCATTGGGTTCAATGTGAAATAAGTGTCCAATTTTTGCACCCACGCCTTGGCTGCCATCTTCCCAGACCCATCAAAGTATGGAAGTGTGAGTTTCCCTACTTTCTTCCGAAGCTCATATTGTTGGTCTCTATTTCCCCAATGATGTGAATGCCTCATCCTCAAGTCTATATAGTCTTTCAGTGAAATATCCATCTGGAAACCTAGTCCTGCATCCATCCAATCTTGCCTAAATTGGTCTTGCTGCTCCAAAAGTGTAAGTTCGGGATTTGTTGGAGCTTCTATCCTCTGTGGAAAGTTAGGCATGAGGGGTCTTGCTAGAGCTTGTTGGTTTCCCACACCCTGCTGTCCTAACCTATTTTCATTACCCAGTTGGTCCATCCTCTGCACTAAATCAGCCAACTTGTTATTTGTCTCCTATTGTTGTTGAGTTGCCCTCAATTGTCTCCTAACCAAAGTGTCCAATAGAATAGCCATTCTATCCAGAGGCTCCTCATTCTTGTTGTTTCTTTCATTTCTATTTCCATCCCCATCCCTATCTCCCATATTGCTTGTGTTAGATGACCCACTTGATGAATTTTCTATTTGCTGCTCCTCACTAGAAGTAGGCCAATGCTCCCAATAATTGTCCTCTTTTTTCCTGTTCCTCTCAATGTATCTTTTTTCCCTGTCACTCAAGCTTATAGAATGCAATTTTCCACAGGCTGCAAGGTCTTATCAACTCTGATACCACTGTAATATAAGGCCCCCAGATTTTTTCTTTTGTTGTTCTTTCCCCTGTTGCTATTTGTATGTTTGAAGAGGTTTCTTGCAATGTTGTTTTGAGAGTGTGACGTTGCTTGTGATGTATTAAATAAGTGCATGAACAAACAATGCTTTTTGAGAGTGTGACATTGCTTGTGATGTATTTAATAAGTGCATGAACAGAAAATAAAGATAAACTCACAAACATTCAAATCTAAACTTTTTTTTAAGAATATTTCCTGTTTCATTCCATAATATAATCCTAGGCTTACAAGAAACATTAACAGCAGTAAACACAGCTAAATCAGACCTGGTAAAGTATGAACACAGCAACAAATGGTCTCCTTAACAGCTGCGCCACTCCCTTGAATCATTACCCAACACTTCCCAAAGGTAGACGTCCACTCCAAACACCCTATATCAGCTAAAACCCCTATTTTCTTACGAACCCAGCAACCTCGAATGCCATACTTCTTCACAGCTTGGCCGTACCTCTCCAAAATGGACGACTTGCAAGGAAAAAAAGTATTTTTCTTCTAACATCCTGGTTTTTTGGAAGAAGGGTCGCCCTTGAGTGGAGAAATGATTTTTCAAGTACCCATTTCAATATCATCAGCCATTTCTGATTTGTGAGCAAAAAGATGGTTCCCAGGCAAAACAAAAAACTCCAGAAGAAATCCAAAATATCACTCCAGACTGAAAACAAAGCACTCCACACCTGAAAATCCAAACCACACCAAAAACTCACTGCAAACCAATCAAAAGTATTGAAATATCTTCATCCTTGAAAGCCCAAAGTGTTCTCTGTCTGAAAACACCCTACACCAGCCTGAGCAAGGTCTTTCACTGTCGGGGCTGATCTTAGAACTGAGGGGTATCATCCTCAACTCCGTCCTACAAGTTTCTGGCTTCAAACCAGCAGCATATCACCATAAACAATCTCCAGCATAAAACCCAAAATGAGCCTCCAAAAGAGTTTTATTTTCCTTCATTGAGTTGGGCGCCCAAAACCCTAAACCCATGCTTTTTAATTGAAGTTTTAATTTTAAGTTTAATTTCAAATTTTCTCCCTCCAAGGTGGGACGCCCAAGGTAAGGGGTAAATTTGTTTTTTAAAAACAGCTTAAAAGTTATAAGGCTAGGCGGCTTGGTCACTTTTATAAGTCCCCCTTATGACCCCCCTTTAAACTTTATAACATAAAGTCACCTTTTTAATAAACCTTTTAAAAACATTAGCCCAATATTAAAATAATTCCACCAAGTGACTTTAGTCATCGAATCATACTCATACTGGCAAGCCAGACTTGGTCCCTACATAGAACAAGACTTACTATTTTTAGTAACATACTGAAAATAGCAAATCATCATCCATAGGCTCAAAATTGGAGGCAACTAAGAAACACTAGAGCTAAACACTGGAAACCCCAACCATTGACCCCTGCTAAAAATAGTAAAGACCCGGAAAAAACACCAACTCAACTGGAATTGAGTCCCCTAACTGAACCTCTTAGCCAACAGGAACCCGGAAATTGGCTAGAGGTAATGTCCGTTGATACCTAACTAGGAGGGGACATTACAAGGAAGTTGTTTACAGTAACCAAATTTAATCATTTTAACTTGCAAGTCTAGGCAGCTTTTGTGACCTGAGATTAGTTACTTTATCTGCCATGAACTACATGTATATGAGAGTTTGGTTCATTTTATTTTAGCTATGTACACATGATTAACAAGGAATAGGATAAGTATGGTTTTGTTGATGGTAGGTGAAATGTGGTATCCGAGGCCATTTTCACCCTACTTTCAATGTTGTGGATTATGTTGAAAGGCACGTTTGGGGCAAGGATATTTTGTGAAGATAAACATTCAAGAATGTAAATTGCAACTCCATCGATACACATGATTCATCTATTCCAAGGTAGAAATGTGCTTTTACATGGCCATTACCTATTCTCACAGTTCAATGATGGGTGTGTTGATAAACATGTTGAGATTGTATTCCATTAATAATAACTATCTAACAACATGGTAATATGGATAATGTTGTCTTGTTTTTCTATTTTTCTATTCTTTATTCTTTTCTCTCTTTCTTTCTAGGTTTGATAGATGAATTGGAAAACAGCATACAAATCTTATGATCTTAAATACTGTTTTTCCTATACTAACCACCCTAGTTTTTTTTTTTTTTTAAATTCACAACTGAAAGTGATTACAATGCAATATCCGTTCCACTTTCTAATCATCCAATTCCCGAGATGGGCAAGGTGAGAGAATACCATGAAAGGATCTACATATCAAATTAAATTGCAGCAGCTGAAAGTAAAGTACTAGGCGACAAGCCAACCAATACCACTTATTTAGTGGAGTGCATATGCAATACTGAAAGGAAATACACTTCACACTTATTCGGCGCAGTGATTAGTACAATGAAATAATTGCACTTCCACTTATTCAGTGGGAAGGAAAATTAAAATGAAACCACTTGTTCAGTGGGGTGAGTAAAACCAAGCCGTCCACTTATTCAGTGGAATCTATACAACTACCACTTATTCAATGGCGTAAGTACATCAGCAATCAACAAGAACAACTCACTGGCGGTACTACAATCCAGTGTTACAATTTAGAATGCATAAATATTATAGCTTTCATGGTAAGACCATCCGAAGCATTACAATGTTAGCACACATGCATTGTAAACATCAAAATAAGAGAGATAGCTGCTGATTGTAATGTTGATGTAAAACAGAACTGTTGTAACACTCCAATCATGAATAAATCCACCCAGCTTAAATCAACGAATACCTTGATACCAGATAGATAACACGGTAGTACAGGTCTGTAATATGCTGGAAAATGTGCTGCAACAGGTTTGGGTAGCAAAATAATCACTCAGAACTCTCACCAACACACTTCGAACTCACACCCAATTTACAGATTCACTTAAAATACTCCAAAATCACTCCAAAACATTCCCAACATGAGTAAAGGATAGATATATCAGTCTACTATAGTAACTGGACATACACAAATCTGAAACAATATATCCTTATTGCTGTTTATTGCAGGTACATCAGCAATAATTAGCAGCAAACTCCTCATATAACCCTTTCTCTACTAAAATAATGCAAGAAATTGGTAATCAAGAAGTGGCAACTTCACACCAAGAGAAATAATCACAAAAACCAGGCGCTTCATATAATCATTTCCACACCCTCCCTAGCCTAGTATGACCAGCAGGTACAACTATATGGCCTCTTTGGAATCAATACAACACCAAAACTCAACCCCAAAATGATGGCAATGAACTCCCAACTGATAGGTATCATCCATCAACAAGAATAATCACCAAAGAATGTATTGCTTAGACCAGGAAACCTCATTGCGAGCCCTTATTTCAACTATACGGCCCGCCTAGAAAGTGATATGGCCAGCAAGAAGTACAAGTTCTCAATCTGCCTCAACAAACTTCACAAACAACATCAAGTTTGCAATTCAAAACACATCAAAACTCTCCATTTCTGCAATCCCAATAACTAGAACTTTAATTTGAAGCACAATGGTGATTCTTGTATAAAACCACTCAGCTAGCTAGGGTGTTTTTGTTCCTGAAACCAGCAACTCCAAGAGGGTTTTTGTCCTCAAGAAGCTTTGGAAGACCTCAGGTTCATTCCAATAGCATAACAATATCATATTCACAAGTTAGACCTCTCAAATGAGCCCACATTCTCCTTATAAAGCCTTTTTGGAGGGAAATATTCAATTTTAAAAAATAATAATTCTTTTTTTTCTCCAAAATGATCTTTTGAGAAAGATTATAACATTTTAATGAGCAAAAAGGCCCCCCATGTCCTAGGCATCCACTTTTGAGCTCACTTTATATCTTTTAAAAGAGATATTACATTTAAGCTTTTTACTTTAATATTTTAACATGAGAGACTTAAGTGAATATTTAAATTATTTTACCCAAGTTGTGGAAAGCAGTAAAACAGCATCAGAATCAAACTTTGATCACACCAACATGATATTGAAGGTTTGGAATGATGATCGGAGCCAACTGGATGACTTACTAAAAATAGATTGCTTCTCCAAGAAGTTTGGAGAGCTCCTCAAATGCTATAAATCACTTCTAAAAGTGTCATGATGCTCCACACTACCAACTAAGCTTATTACCACAAATAGCAACCTTGAAATACTAAACCTATTCCCTCCAAGAACTTTGGAGTCCCCTTTTCCCTACCAATTAGCCCATAGGAACTCAGAAAATAGGCTAAATGTATACCAACTGACTAAGCTTGAGAAGGGGACATTACGTTTCCTTGTGGAATTTCTTAAATGTAAATGAAATTTAGAACATTGGATTTATGCATTGTAAACTAGCACAATGATGTCCAAGAAAACTAGCAGTAACTATAACATACTTCCATGAGTGCCTTCCCACATTTCAATGGTGCTGAAATGTTCTTCCATGTTGTGCAAGGTGTAAATCGTGCGAACTACCAATGATATGGTCACTGTTTCATCCTTTTTTTGTGTGTGTGTTTTACATTTCCCTCAAATACTAGCTATTGCTTAGGGCATATAACATGATACCTGAATGAGAACATAGCCCAATTCATTTCTTTCAAAGTTGTTCAGCAAACAAACACAATCACTAGGAGCAACAATACAACTCCTATAACTACTACAGTTAGAAAATAAAGGTGCCCCTCTGTATTTTTATTCACTGAAATTCCATGGTGACAAGAAATTCCATGGT
Organism: Sequoia sempervirens; assembly: GCA_007258455.2. Lineage (NCBI taxonomy): Eukaryota > Viridiplantae > Streptophyta > Pinopsida > Cupressales > Cupressaceae > Sequoia > Sequoia sempervirens. Next base: position 24,121 of record VDFB02379435.1, read on the forward strand.
GACAAGCTACTTAGACCCAGTCAAACATGGACTGGCAGCAAGTGGAAGAAGGGTTGAATGATGTGTTTATTGATCATCGAAAGCAACAAACAGCTAACTCCACTCAGCCACATCAAGAAAAATTTACCCAAAAGTAATTCTGCACCCTATTTGCTTCCATTTCCCAGCGGCATAATTTTTTTCATTTGCAATCTTCCTTTCCACAAGCAAATTCTAATGGTCTCTTATTACTCCAAACTCTATTATGACTGTCAATGAGCTAAATTGGATTATCTCTACATACAAGAGAGTCCTACTAACAGAACCTGTGCAACTGGAATTGTTCATGGATCATAAAAGTTAAAAGTTTGAATTTTCTGTGTGAAATTCATTACAAATATAGTCCTCCAATTATCACGTAGAATTTAAGATGGCTCTGCTACAATCACCATGTAGGTTCTAGGATTTAGGCTTCTAAAAATACAAAGATAATTTCTTGTCTCATGATGACGTTTTTGAATTGATAATAAGCTATGGTTGGACTATGACATTGAAAAATGTTGCAAAAGACAAATAGGCCAAGATATAACAACTCAAATAAACTGTTAAACATGGATTTGTAAAAAGGGATAATTCTTTTATAACGGTTCTCTTCAGTTATAGAACAGTTCAAGGTTTCCTTCCATTTTTATAATCATCTCACTCTCTACTTATTATTCTTTCTCTCTTTTGGAATACTTCTCATTGGATCTTTTCCCATCCCATAAAGCTTAGCATGCTTGGCTTGTAGAGGTCACTAGGCATTGCCAAACAACTTTTATGATTTTCCCCATCTATGCTACCTGTTAAACTACAGATTTGTCATGCATTGACAACTGCAAGAGAAATGACAGGAAAACTTTTGTCAACTCTCCCATCTATACTCGTTACATCAAACAATTTCTATTGTTTTAAAACTTGAAACTTAAAAGTTTCCTAGTGCATTAAACAATACACTATTCAGAAAATGATGTCTTGCACCTTGCCAAACAATATCAACAACTTCCCACAAACCACTAATGCATCTTTGACAAGGACTGAAGCTGTTCCACAGCCCTTGGTTACCACTTAATTTTCATGAGTATTTTGATATAATTGTTGCTTTATAGTTTTAATTTAAATATAGTTAATTCAATTCAAAAGAAAATGCGATAACCCCATTTAAACCGCTTAAAAAGATAGCATAAAAAATAATAATAAAATATAAAATATTTGCTACTTCAAAGTGGGTGGGGATTTGCTATAATGTTAATTCTTTCTAATAACAATGTTTGGCAGCGATGAGAATAGATTAATTAAAGACATTGGTTTGTTAAGCATAACTATCGGTTAAGAGTTTAAGCTGTGTTACCGGATTCGTACCCACAGGCCTCGAACCCGGTTCGGGTACGAACCCGGTACGGGTTCGCCTGTGGGTACGCGCTGGGTACGCACAGGGTGCGTGCCCAGCCCTGTGGGTTCGCCCGGGTGCGCGCAAGCGCGCACCCGGGCGAACCCACAGGGCTGGGCACGCACCCTGTGCGTACCCAGCGGTACCAGGCCCGTGGGTACGCGGACCCGGGGGTACCAGCCACGTACCCGGGCGAACCCCTGCGAACCCACGGCCCAGCACTTCAAAAGTGGGCCCAAAAGTGAATAAAAAGCAATTTTTTAATTTCTATTTTGCTACAAAACCCTAAAACGACCCAATATGAGGCATTTTAACACTAAAGCATTTCATTTTTACCTCTCATTTTGCTCTCTCCATAATTTGTGTCCATCTTAGCATTTTGAAGGGAGGTGATTGCATTTGAAGGAGATCGATTGTGGAGTGGCAAATAGCTTCTACAAAGGAGATTTAAGTGTTCAAGGTATGCATTTAAACCCTATTCTTCAATCTTTTGATGATTTTTTTTAAGTTTCTTAGTTTTTGATGAATTTTTTCAAGTTTGTGAAGAAGTTTTTCAAATATATATATTTTTTTTTCATTTTTTTTATAGATTGCAACAATGGCAAGTAGTCAAAGTTCAGTGGGTGGGGATGGAAGCCAAAAGTTTAAAATTGATAAAGGATCTCCTTTATGGAGACATACCACACGAATTTCACAAATTCCTGGAGGTGGGGGGTTTGTTTGGAAGTGTAATTTTTGCAATGCACAATATAATAGCTCCTACTACCGAGTAAAACTTCATTTTATGGGCCCTGGTGGTAAAGGGATTAACATGTGTGTGGGTCCAGATAAGAAGGGGTTATCTACTGTACAAATAGCAGGATTTATAAAAGAACAAGAAGATGCCGACAATTCAATTGCAAGAGGAAAACAAACTAGTTATAGTTCCGGAAAGAAAAAACAAACATTACCCACTCATCAGATAGTTAGGCCCTCTAGACATCCCTTCTTGTCTATACCCTCTACGGAAGAAGAAGATGAAGAACTAGAAACCACCACCCGCAAGAGAGGTCCATTAGAGAAAGCATTTAAAATGGAGGCAAGAGATATTGCTGAAGAAAAAATTGCACGTTGCCTCTATGCCAATGGTCTTCCATTCAACTTGGTGAGATCACCATATTGGAAGGACATGGTGTCAGCAATAAATAGTGCACCTCCTGATTTCACAAGTCCTGGGTATGAAAAGGTGCGTACCACCTTATTGCAAAAAGAGAGGAAATATGTAGAGGCCCAACTAAAACCAATTAGAGATTCTTGGGTTGAAACAGGTGTATCTATTGTTTCCGATGGATGGAAAGATTGCAAAAACCGTCCATTGATTAATGTTATTGCAGTGTCCCCCAAGGGGGCAATGTTTTTGAGGGCGGTTGACTGTGAAGGGCAAGTGAAAGATGCAATGTTCATTTCCAGGATTCTCATTGACTCCATAGAGATGGTGGGTAGTGAAAATGTTGTCCAAGTAGTTACGGACAATGCAAAAGTTTGCAGGGCTGCAGGTGCTTTGGTAGAGGCCAGATATGAGCACATCTTTTGGACACCGTGCACTGTACACTCCCTCAATTTGGTGATGCAAGCAATTGGCACCCAAATAGAGTGGGTGAAAGAAATATACCAGGAGTCTGAGGAGATCCAGATGTTTGTGACAAACCACCATATGTCACAAGCAATTTTCAGAACTTTTTCAACATTGGAATTGTTGAAGGTAAATTTTAAAATTTAATATATTTAGTTTCATTTATCATTTATGTCATGTTTTACATAATTGAATAAAATAATTTTTTGCATTATTTACATATTTTAAATGTGTTATTAACTTACTATTAACATGTTCTTAGGTTGCCGAGACCCGGTTTGCATCTCACACAATTGTTCTGAGACGACTTGTGAAGGTGAAAGATGCATTGAGTCAAATGGTTATTAGCAACCAATGGAGTATATGGAAGCAATCAAATTCAGAGAGGGCCCAAAAAGTCAAGGCATTGATCTTGAATGACGATTGGTGGGATCGTGTGAATTATGTATTGGAATTCACCGAACCTATCATGTCTATGCTTCGGTTTGCTGATACAGATGAACCATGCTTGGGGGATGTCTATGATAGCATGGACACAATGTTGGAAAAAATAAAAATAGAAATACAAAAAAAAGAGAATGATCCTGAAGACACCTTGTACAAAAGGGTGGAAGCAATTGTTCTTCATCGTTGGAACAAGATGACAACTCCATTGCACCTCCTTGCATATGCCCTATCTCCGAGGTACTATACCACTGAAGTGCTTTCTATCCCAGGGAGAATACCGCCATATAGAGATGCTGAAGTTGCTAATGGGTATAAGACGGCATTTAGTAGAATGTTCAGTGATCCAGAAGTGCATGCAAGTGTCATGAGAGAATTTGGAATGTTTGTCACAGGAAAATCAAAAAATCATACCGCTTCTGTTGCTAGAGACCAATACAAAATGGATGGTCTTACATGGTGGTACCTCCATGGTCAAGATTATATGTACCTCCAACCTCTTGCAATCAAGATCCTCTCACAAGTAAGTTTTTTTTTTTTGCCACTTGTATTGTAAAATTTAACACTTAACATTCTTGAATTTATCTTGCATTTTTTATTTTATTTTTAATTTTGTTGGTTTTCTCTCCAGGTTGCAAGCTCTTCTGCCGCTGAACGGAATTGGAGTACATACTCCTTTATCCACTCAGTGAAGCGTAACCGGTTGGCTGCAAAAAGAGCTGAAGACTTAGTGTATATTCATTCCAATTTGCGTCTTCTGTCACGTAAGGATCCTCAATACAGGCAGGGGGCAGCGAGGCTTTGGGATGTAGCACCCGAGTCTACTGACTTGGATGCAACCATTCAGGATCTTGTTAGAGCCACTATGGATGATGTGGGTGATATTGATGACATATCACATGGTGTTGGATCCGCTTTGGGTTCAAATGATGATGATTTTGAAGTTGAAACCACTCAAAATCCAAGTCATGATGATTCTGACAATCCTTTTGATGATTGATGAGCATATGAACAATGAACATTGAATCATGTTTCAAATTTTCAATGTTTCATGAACTACATTTTGTAATTCAGTAATTTTATTTGAATATTTTTCAACTATCAATTGGCATTTAATATTTATCTTTGGCATTTGGCATTGGTCAATGATCAAGTATCATACTATGAAATGATTTAGTTTTACAATTCTCTATGTTTCTCTTATTTTTTTGTATATATATACATATATATATATTTATAATATATTAAATTATTAATATATATATATATATATACACACGTACCCATACGTACCCAAACCCCTAAAAAAATTTTGCCCGTACCCACGTACCGGGTTCGCGTACCCGAACCCGTCCCCGAACCCGAACCGGTAACTTAGAGTTTAAGTAATAAAGGAGATGGAATAAGGCAACAATTAAGATTTGTAGCAAAGAGACCTGGCCATTCTAAAAGACATCCCCCATTTTTCTGAATCAACACAACTCCTCAAATCAGAAGATATATAAAGGACAACCAATCCAACCAAGACAGCATCAATCAAATTTTGCAGATTTATACATTTCTATTAGCAGATTAAGGCGGTCCTAGGGAGCCAATGACCACATAGTACTGGCTACATAAATAGTGGATAGATATCAGACACCCAACCAAGGAACCAGTCGCATAAAGTGAAGGATTAAAATCAGAAACAGCGATTGATATAAACATCTAGTTACCCCGTATTCATATGCATGTAATTGATAAGAAAATCAGCACAGCGAATATATTGTGATGTCTATCATCCATTTCTAAATCAATTCTCATTTCAGATTACATCTCAGAATTTATATCAGATATGGGTTGCATTCTACAAGCATATTATCTATTGTTTTCAATATATATGTCAAATAGCCTAATCAGCATTAACTATTGAAGGTAGCTCTTAATCGACTAAAGTATATCATTAAAAGTTGATTGATTCCTGGCCTATTTTTATGAGAATAAAGACAAAGTTAAGATAAATTTATAAGGGGACATTACAAGTGATATCAGAGCTAAAGAACCTGCCAGCCTGTGAAAGTGGATGAGTGAAAGGGAAAGGACATACTACAATAGGGAGATAAGAAAACAGTGGGAACCTGCCCAAGCTCTAGAAGGAAGAACTTCCAATATCCTAGGCATCCACAACTCCAAATCTAGGAGTAATGAACAAGGAGACAGAAACATGGGGGATAGAGACTTCACTGATCATATGGATCAATTCATGGCCGAACAAAGAGCTACTCAACAGAGGATGGCTCAATTATTGAATACGTTGTCTCAAATCATGATAAATACAAACAACAACAACAACCAAGTTGGCAATAGTGGAGGCCATGAAGACAATTCAAGCAATAATAGAACTCCAAATCATCGTGCCCCTACATCCAGTTCCAAACCCACGATACCTACTTTTCCACCTAGAGTAGAACAACAAGGAGGTAATGAACCTATATTGGTAGAGTTACAAGACCAATTTTGCCAAGATTGGTTAGATGGAGGATTACAAACACATATGTCCCTTAGAGACTACATGGACATAAGAATGAAGCATTTACCTAACAGGGGTAATAGAGACCATAATAATGATCTAAAGAGGAAAATTGGTAAGCTTAGCCTGCCATACTTTGATGGTTCGGGGAAATCCACAGCACGAGCATGGGTTCAAAAGGTTGACATGTACTTCCAACTCAACCCCATGCTGGAAAGCGAAGCAATCAAATATGTCGCCTTACATCTACATGAGGTGGCTCATGAATGGTGGTATCATGGCATGATCACCTTGGGTCATGAACAAATCACTTCATATATGGAATTCACAAAGAAACTAATAGAGAGATTTGACAACAAGGATTTGGAACTCCACTTTAAGGTATTAGCACAATTGAAGCAATATAAAACAATTGATGAATATATTGCGGACTTCCAAAGCCTTTTAGTGTTGGTGACCGACATCTCCGAAAGAAATTTGGTTGTCTTATTCATGGATGGCCCAATGGACCCTCTAAGGGGTCGGGTCAAAGCCCTCAACCCTAGTATACTTCAAGAAGCAATTGAGAAGGCTAGGGATATGGACTCTAGTGCAACAAAGAACAAGATGCCATCTAAAGGGTCATCATTCCAAATAGACCAAGCAAAACAACCTTTCTCAAGGGAATTGACAAAAAAGAAAATGGATGAAGAAACCAAGCAAGAGTTGAGAAGGAAGAAACTTTGTTTTACTTGAGAAGAACCTTGGGCACCAGGGCATCGATGCCTTGGTAAAGGGAAGATTCATTATATCAAAGTTGTTCCTGATAGCGATCAAGAAGACGAATCGGATCTAAGTAGCGAGCAAGATGAAATAGAGGAAGAATCTCCAAAGGTAAAAGAGTCTCCACCTAAAAGAAGCAAGAACAGTATAATCGCCATTATGACTAGATCTTCAAGGTTCAATTCATTTAAGGTTCGCGGTGTATTGCAAGGACAAAAGATAATGGTACTAATTGATAGCGGGGCCACTCATAACTTTATTGATTCGGCCTTGGTCGCCAAGAAAGGACTCCAAACAAGTGAACATGAAGGGTTTAGAATGAAGGTGGTGGATGGCTACCAATTATTGTGTTCAACAAAGGTACCCAAATTGAAAATTACAATTGGTGACTACACCATCATAGACAATTTTTATGTTGTGGAGTTAGGTGATACCAATGCTATACTTGGTATCCAATGGATGATGTCCATTGGTAAGTACTCACAAAACTTTCAAACAATGGAGTTTAAGTTCAAGGTGGATGGTAGAAAGTGGTATTTACAGGATTATCCGATGGAGCGCCACATGTGGTCTCAACCAAAAGAATGGAGAGCATATTCAGGGAGAAAAAGTTAAGGAACATGTCCATCAAAGAATACCTCATCAAATGGAAGGGTTTACCGATAGAAGATGCTACATGGGAAAATGAGCAAATCCTCCAAAATACTAACCTATGAATGCTTGTGGGCAAGCATTTTCAAGGAGGGGAGACTGTGATAACCCCATTTAAACTGCTTAAAAAGATAGCATAAAAAAATAATAATAAAATATAAAATATTTGCTACTTCAAAGTGGGCAGCGATTTGCTATAATGTTAATTATTTCTAATAACAATGTTTGGAAGCAATGAGAATAGATTAATTAAAGACATTGGTTTGTTAAGGATAACTATCAGTTAAGAGTTTAAGCAATAAAGGAGATGGAATAAGGCAGCGATTAAGATTTGTAGCAAAGGGACATGACCATTCTAAAAGACATCCCCCCTTTTTCTGAATCAACACTACTCCTCAAATCAGAAGATATATAATAATATAAAGGACAACCAATCCGGCCAAGACAGCATTAACTATTGAAGGTAGCTCTTAATCGACTAAAGTATATCATTAAAAGTTGATTGATTCCTGGCCTAATTTTTATGAGAATAAAGACAAAGTTAAGATAAATTTATAAGGGGACATTACAAAAAAGTCATATAAAGTTTGGAGAAAAATTTAAGTGTTCATTAATTAAATTAGACCTACAAAACTATTATATATTATCATGGCATTAATTAATTGTTGATGTAGGAGCATCCTAGGGGTTGTCTTTCTTGCATCACTAAAAAGTATATTTTTTGATGTTTAATAAGTAATTTGTCACACACCACTTTTGTGCTTGCATGCCCTTGTTCTTTTGATATTTTCATTCTTAATGTTGTGGAAATATTTGTTGTTTGTGAACTTGTGTAGTCCCACACAACACTTGTGTTGGAACAGGAGTATTCTTGTGTTACTCTCTTGGATATGGTTGCTTTGTATGCACCATGTCAAAGGGTTTTCAATGAGCATCCTGCTCATGCCACTTTCACATTAATGCACAGTCTCTCTAAGATCTTTGTTGAAAATCTGTGGTGCCACACAAATGGGTGGATTGATGCACAGCCTTTTTGTTCATGGTGCAAACCTTATGTTATGTTGTCTAATTATGCACACCCTCATGCTTGTTGCCACATGTTGTGTCATTGCCAGTTCCATTTCTAAATTGAATTGATTGATGACTTTGACATCTGTCAAATTGTTTTCCTGTGAATGGTCACAGACTGATTAATGTTTATTTGTTACCAATCATTTCACTTCTAGAATCTGAAATGGCAAGCTCTGAGTTAGTTCTAGTGACAGTTCAACTTCTTAAAGTGATAGTTATTCTTAATTGTTGACACTTGAAAAGTTCAGCTCCAAGTTTCAATTTGCTGATGAAGATCAATGGTCACAGGGCAAGATTATGAACAGCCATACTTCAATTTAGGAGGGGCTGGAAATTTTAGGGAACGATCAGCTAGTGTTTGAGAGTGGATTCCAGCTAGTAATTGGGCTGGGGTAGATTGTAATGCAGGTAGTCTTTGGAGAGGTTGGGTATTGATCCATCATTCTATAAAGGGCCCATACGTGTAATATTTTTGCAATTGAATAAAGTGTTATATTTATTTATCTTCATTGTCATCTTCCTTTTTCTTTTGCTGTAACTATGTGCACCTATCACTACTTGTTCATTTGACCCACTTACAATTCTGCATCTGTTGGTAATAGAGCTTGTGTTTTGAGTCCTAGGAATGGGAATTGTGTAGGCTCCATAACATTAGGTTTTGTGTGATTTTTGCATTGTAGGTTGTCCAGAGAAAGAAACAACCCAAAGATTAGGGAGATTCCAAGTGGAAAATTAGAGCAGAGAGGACTGTGTTTGGTGGACCTTGCTGATATGACAAGAACCCTTTAGGCGAGGCTCACTGTCATGGAGACTGCATAGAGAAGAGGAGTAATTCATACAGAAGATCAGTGAGGATGAGAGAGAAGATGCAGCTGCATGAGGGAGCAAAGATGTAGACTTTGGTGACAAATTTTCTGTACTAGATCAATTTGCACAAGCTCTAGTGGGAGCACTACAAAGGTTTAATTTTCTTAGCTATTTAGAAAGCTTAAATCTTGAACAATTGTTGAATTGGATCATTGAGCTTGAGAATACTTATATTTTAAGTCAATCAAGAACCCCAAAAAGGTCAAGGCATGCCACCACAAAGTTAAAAGGGCATGTTGCCTTGTGGTGGGATAATGTATAGAATTGCATTCAAAGAAACAAGATAAATATCTTGTAGTGGTATGGCATGGTCACCAAGCTCAAGAGGAAATTCATGCCAACCAACTACATGGATTTGTTTAAGAAACTCCAAAATTTGTACCAAATGGAAACATTTGTGGAGGAGTGCACAGAAGGGTTCTATGGACTAAGCATTTGGGCAGGTCATGTGGAAGAGAATGGAGATAAAGTCTCCAAATATGTTAATGGTTTGCACATTTCCATTTAAGATGAAATTTGGTTATTGCATATACATTTTATGGAGGATGCCTATCAACTTGCACATAAAGCAAAGGAAAAGTTGTTCAAGAGACAACAAAGTGCATGAAACAAAGGTGGAAAGAGAAAATAGGGCAATGGAAGGTAGACTTACATGCAAAAGGATGCCATAGAGTCTAATGATACCATGCAGAGCTCCAATGGTGAGAAAACCTCCAACATGGGTAGAGGAAACGGGAAAACAAGTCATGGCAAAGATTTCAATGGGACTTGTTTCAAGTGGGGGACAAATGGGCTATTTATCTAGAAGTCAGGGTGAGCAGGGTCACATAGAGAAACCTATGCATGTAATGCAAGGAGAAGATAAAGAAAGTGAGGACAAAATTGCCATTTCTAAGGTTGGGGAGAAGTTGATTTTGCACAAAGTTCTACTCAAACCTATGAATAAGGAGAATGAACCATGGTTAAGGAAGAGTATTGTATCTTTTGCACTAAGTGCAAGCTAAGAGGTAAATGCTGCAAATTGATTATTGATGGTGGCAGCAAAAACAACTTAGGATCCACTAAAATGCTTTAAAAGTTGGGATTAAAAACTATTGTGCACCCCTTGCCATATTGAGTCTCTTTGTTCTAGAAGGTACAATAGCTCACAGTGATCAATCAATGTCGATTTGCATTCTACATTGGTTGATACATAGATGAAATATGGTATGATGTGATTCCCATGGATACTTACTATGTTTTATTAGGAAAACCATGGTAGTATGACAATATTGCCATCCATAACATGAGGGAGAAAACTCTCACCATCACAAAAGATGGTAAGATGTATGAGTTATTGCCAATGAAGAAAGAGAAGATTGTAGAGGACAAGATGATGTTTTTATTAGAAAAAGAGTTTCTATGGAACTTCTATGCATTACTAGTCAATCCCATGCATAAGGAAGGAGAGTTTTGCAACTTAGGGGAGTGAAAGATTGAGGTATTGCTCAAAGAGTTCATTGATGTGATCAGTAGTGGGATGCGACAAGGATTACTACTCATGTGCAACATCTCACATTGCATGATCCTAGGATCTAGTTTCCAAATAATGCACCACACGGAATGAATCTAGACATGAGTCCAGAATTAAATAGACAAATGGAAGAATTTCTAGAATGAGGTCTAATTTGGGAAAGTTTGAGCCCTTGTTCAATGTTTACAATACTTCCACAAAAGAAGGTTGGAGTGTGGAGATTGTGTATTGACTCCTACATAATAAATAAGATCTCCATCAAGTATAAGTTTCCATTACCACACATGGATGATCTCATGGATTGCTTGAGTGGCATGCATTACTTTTCTAAGGCTAATTTCAAGAGTGGATATCATCATATCTATATCAAGGAAGGAGATGAGTGGAAAATTACATTCAAAACAAGATAAAGCTTGTACAAATGGATGGTGATGCCATTTGGGTTGACAAATGCCCCATGTATGTTCATGAGGTTAATCAACAAATTTATAAAGCCATTTTTACACAAGTTTTTGTTCTATTTGGATGATATTTTGGTGTTCAATAAGACAAGGAGCATCACATGCACCTATAGCAGGCCTTCACAAAACTAAGAAAAGAGAAATTGAGCATTAAATTGAAGTGTACATTCTTGTAGAAGAAACAAGTATATACTTCAGATTTTTCATATCTCAAGATAGAGTGAAGATGGATCTAGAGAAGGTCAAGGTGATTGTTAAGTTGTAGGAACTAACAAGTGTGACACAAGTTAGAACCCACATATTTTTGAGCTTCTTCAAAACATTCATACAAAATTTCAATTGAATTTGTGCACCCTTTACTCACTGCATGAGGAAAGGTAGACTTAAGTGAATGGTTGTTACTGCCAAGAGTTTTAAATTCCTAAAAAGGGTGACCAAGAAGCCCACATTAGCACTTTTGGATTTTGGAAAGTTTTTCCAAGTTGACTATGATGCCAACAATAGCACAATAGGTGTTCTATTGAGTTAGGAGGGTAGAACAATCACTTATTTTAGTAAGAAATTAGTTGAGACTAGGCATAAGTACACTCTATCTATAACCAAGAGTTTTATGCCATATTGCAAGATTTGCACAAATGGAGTGTAATGTCCCCTTTTTAGCTAGCTTTAGTGTTTGACGGATTAGCCTATCATTTGGTCCTCGTAGGCTAATGTTGGTGTTTATAGGGCCTTGTGTGGGAGTTATCTGGTTATTCAGATGGCAGTTTATAGTGTTTTCTTCTCCAACTCTTGGGCATATTCAGAGGTGATTTTCTTCAGGGGTTTCAGGCTCTGTTTATTCACACTTACTATTTTTAGTAAGTCAGTTGGACGATTGGGAGCCAACCTTACTATTTATAGTAAGGCATCCATATGAGCAGTTTGAGCAGTGGGTTAGCCTATGGTGTTGTTAGAATGAATTAATGTTGAGTTTTAATAGAATTAAGAGATACTTTAATTATTATTAAAGTGATTACTTTAATAATAAATAAATTATAAAAGTGGATATATTAATGACTTTATTATTTTTTTTATTTTTTTTATATAAACGAGGGGAATCGGGTGCAGCACAGCCCCCCATATAACCCCCAACCACCGGTACCACGGGAGCGCCGGAGAGTCGAACCCATGGTAGGCGCCCTACGATAGGGAACACCTTAACCAACTGGGCTCGGACCGGCGCCCCAAATTAATGACTTTATTATTAATATCATAAAGTCAAATCTTTTAAAGTCGTTAAAGGGGCGCCCACATAAAGTAATAACTCAAGGAAACAAAAGCTAATATAATTTAATATATTAAATGGATTTAATGTGCTTGGGAAATCGTGCCACTTGGAGAAGGTATAAAAAGCTTTTGAAAAATCATTCATTCATTCATTCAACACTTTGCAAATTGAAGAGTTTGGTTGTGGGAAGAAAACAAGGGTTTTCAGCTGCAAATTAATCTTGGAGAACATAGCTCTCTCAAATTGTGCATTCTACAAGTGTGAAATACCACCCAAGGTTTGCATCTTCAGGTAGCTTCATTCAGAGGCTGCAATTGTGCTTACAGGGGTCAGGCAATTCAAGATTTTTTCAAAGGAATATTGCTTGAGATCAGAAATAAATATTAGCTGTTGTATTTCCTGCTGTTTGAGCTTCTTTCATTGGCACGTGGGAGTCTCCATTAAGCTGGCCATACCATCTTTGCTAGCCGTACAACTTCTGATCAGCCACATGGGGTTTCTTGGTGAAAGTGCTTGGGTTTGCGGCTGCAAATCTTCATCAATTGAGGCGTCTTAAGCATATGCATCTTGAGGATCATTTTCTAGTTGGGATTCTGAGGGTTTGAGGATAGGCGTCCAACTTTGCTAGCTTCCTGGTTGCTGATCAGATTATATCAGATTTCCAAAATATGTACTTTGGCTTCCGGGTATGATTTATTTTCTATTGTAAATGCAAAAGAAAATATTAAATCTGATTTGAAAGTTATTGTATTTTCCTTCTATATTTCTCTTTGCACTTGTTTTGCATTTTTATGGCATTTCCTGGCAAACTTTATTAAAACTTCAAAATCACCAAAAAAATTATAAACCAAGAAAGCAATCAAACAAGCAGTTTTTTGAAATTAAATATCCTACCCGGGGTGGGATACTACATGGAGGCACAACTTTTTTCCGAAGGATTTTGTGTCACACGTGGACTTCTAGACACCAAAGTTCATAAACAACCAAAAAAAATTTATCGAAGGCACAAGGTGAGTAGAGTATTTGTAGGGTTACTCTTTTGAGTTGAAGCATCACTCTAGTAAAACCAATAAGGTTGTAGATACCTTGAGCAAGAGACAAGCATTATTGTCCATGATGATTGTTGAACTAGTGGGTATGGAATTGGTGAAGGATTCATATTGCCATAGTCTAGATCTTGTAGGTGCATAGTGTTGTGACCTTTTCACACATCGCCCCATCCAAAATGGGGACCCCTAATTTTTGCTGCATTCTGGTCTTTTGGATTTGGTTTTTGTCTCTCTCTCCCTTTCTGTCTTTTTTCTACTATCTGCCTTTCGGGGGATGTGCCTGTCTGTGAGCTTAAACGTGAAAATTTTGGTCAAGTCTGAAAATTAGGGTTTGTACTTTCCTGGTCAGTCCGAGGTCAAACGAAGTGAATAATTTAAAAAATAGAGCTTAACATTGCTATCAGTATGCTCCTAGTAGACTCTCAGCTAAATTTCATCAGATTCTGACAACTTACTATTTTTAGTAAGTGTGTAATTCCAGGCGTTCCTTCAACATTCTTGAAGTTTAAACAATCACACTGCATTCAGAACATGTCAAGCTCCTCGCTGGCAAAATTTAAGCTGAAACGAACAATTTACTATTTTTAGCAGTTCAGCTTCCGGAGCAGATTTTAGGGTTTATATGCAGAGTTTTTCAATGCATGTTTGAGGATACCTTCTGGGTTTTTTGAGACCTTCGCGATGGTATAACATGCAAAGTGAGACGACGACTTTCAGAGTTCAGCCTTCAAAGGCTATTTTTAGGGTTTGCATGTCAAGGTTTCCTTTGCATGTCTAATGATTCCTTATGGGTTTTTCGAGAGCTTCGCAGTGACGTGACATGCAAATGGAGATAATCACTTATTCAGCAACTTACTATTTTTAGCAAATTCATTCTGATAGCCGCCTCCTTGCACTTCAGAATCACAAACTGATCGCAATGCAACAGAAATGAGGACAAATGGAGGTTGTTTGATACACATGCAAATCAGATTAGGGTTTCCAGCTTCGGAACCCAAAAAGAGGGGTAAAAAGTCAGAATTTCTGAAAACCGGTGTATACCGCCGCGATCAGTATCTTTCAAGCTATCTGCTAGTAAAATTTGAAGGCAAACGGAGCACTTACTATTTATAGTAAGTCATTTCAGAAACTGGCTAAAAATAGTAAATCAACATCAAGCGCTGGTGTCAACGGGCAGGTCACGTGGTGAGGAGCGCGTCATTAGAATTTCAAGTCAATAGGAGCTGTGGAAATATCAGAAACAAGCAGTTACTAAAAATAGCAAAACACCTTCAGAAATATGCTATTTTTAGCAGACCAGCTCAGAATACCAGTATCAACAGGCTGACAAGGTCATGAAGATCCAATGTTCAAAATTTCAAATCGTTTTGAGCTTCAGAAGTTTAAAAATCAGAGGACTTACTATTTATAGTAAGGCATGGAGAAGCTGGCGAAGACAAGGTAAATGGCTAAGTCTGAGACTTCATCCTGCATCACCATGAAAATGCGCCCATCTCAGCTGGAAGCCAGGAAAATCTTTAAATGTTTGAAATATCCTGCTCATGCCTCCATTTGCGCCATCTCCAAGTGGATGATTTGAAAAATCTCTAAGTGTCAAACTTCATCCTTCAGCCTAGGCAAAATGCGCCCTCACATGCAAGATGACTTGAAGGATGAAAATGTTTAAAAGACATAAAGTTTATCCTCCTGCCTAGGCAAAATGCGCCCACACTTAAGGAGGAAGTCAAAGGTCAAAGACTCAAAAGAAGTCAAAATTTTCATCCACCTCCCATGCTTGAATGCGCCCAAGTGAGGGCATGTGAGGACAAAAGAAAGAAGCTCAAGGGTCACACAAGTATTTCATCCTTCGTCACCTAGCAAATGCGCCCATCCTCTACTATGTTCAAATGCGCCCACACTTAAGGAGGAAGTCAAAGGTCAAAGATGAAACTCGTCCTCCTCTACATGCAATATACGCCCATCCTCTTGAGCATGTGATATGCGCCCACAAGGTTGATGGTGAAAATAAAGAGTCGCCTAGGCATTGAGAGTAAAGATGGTAAATAATGCTAAGCGTTGAAAGTTTAATATCCTTCATGATAAGGAAAATGCGCCCAAGATGCAAGGGGGAGAGATGATAATTGCTAAGGCATGGGAATTTAAATGTGCTAGGCGTTAGAATTCTAAAAGGAAGTATGTCCTTCATGGTATATAATATGCGCCCAGGCATTTAAAAAGAAAATTTTCTAAGTGAATAGATAAAAATTTTCCTCATCACAAGCAAAATGAATGAAGTTAAATAAATTTTCTAAGGCAAGTGCAAAATGTGCTAAGTAATTTTAATTTTTTTCTAAGGCACAAAGATGTTTTTCCTTGGGAAAATCACGCCTAGACTTGAAGGAGATAAAATTTTCCTGAAGCACGGATAAATTGTTAATGGATGAAGTCAGAGAATGTTGGCATTGCAGGATGGATAAAAAATTTCCAAGTCAGAGCAACGAGGCACTCACAGAGATGAAGGAATGAAATAAATTTCATGAGGAATTATTTTTCTAAAAGGTTCAAAATTCAAGAAAATTAAATGAACCCGTTCGTTGTATACCCATGAATTCGACAAGTTCTGGAGAAAATTCTCTTCTGGGTATTGAAGATTTTCGACGAGAAGTTGATTTCCAAGTCCTCTACACTTCGCCAAGGCCTTCAGGATGAAGAATTTAATCGGTGCCCGAGTTATGAATTTTCCTAAGGGAAAATTTAAAATTTTTCTAAGGCAAATTGAATAAAATGTGTTTTCAAGATAAAAATTTCAGACGATGAATTCGAAGTAAATTGCCTAGACGATTTTGATTGGGTTCTTCACAGATGAATTTTCCAGAGTCAGAGATAAATGAAATTTAAAATTCGAGTGACAGAGCTCCGGCTAGTAAGTGAAATTTGTTAAAAAATGAATTTAAAATAAATATTTTTGAAAGTTAAAATGCTCCAGTCAAAGTTGAACTTCTAGAAGATTAAGATTCCAAGCGTCGGGAGACAAGTGTCGAAACTGGCAAAGGAGGGAAAATTCGAATTCTTGAAATGAAGTAGTGGAGATTTAATGTACTGGCTAAACTTAGCCTCCTTCTAGAATTCGAATTCCCTATATGAGCTGAAGATTCATTCATTCTTTTCACAGCTAAAGAAATTCGATTTGCTCTAAGTTTGATATTGCAGTGAGTTGCTGAGGCTGAAGTGTTGAAGAGATTCGAAATTTTGCTAAAGCTGAAGATTGAAATCTGAATTTGTTGCTGAAGAAGTTCGATTTTTTTTGCTCTGAGTCACTTAAGAGTTGCAAAGAACATTGCTGAAAGTTGTTTCAAAAGGGAACATTGCTGAAACTGAGTGTTATTAAGGAAGTGCGCACTTGCTAAGTTACTTGAGATTGCTGAAGTTCGAATTTAAAAGAATCTAAGTTGCTGATTGAAGTTGGGCGATTTTCTCTAGTATTGAAGTTATTGCAGCCAGCTTAGAAAATTTGCTGAGAGTGTGAAGTTGCTGAAGCTTAGTTGCTGTAACTTTCTAAGTGTTGAAAGTTCGAACTTGTTGAAGGAGAAGTGAGGTTTGCAAAAGAAATATGAATGTTGCAGCTTCTCAAAGTTTTAAAAATCGACTGGCAGCCATGCATGGTATTTTATTTATTTTCTAAGTTATTTGTTGATGGCTGTTTATTGTTTTGTAGGATGGCTGAAGCAAGAACAACTGGCAAGGACAACAATGGTGCATCCAGACAAGTTGTTATCAAGAAGCTGAGCAAGTCTTTCATGCCAAAGTCAAAGTTTACTTCGAAGTTGGCCAAGCTTGCTGACATGAATTTGGGCTCTTTCAACTTGGAGACTTTCAAGAACAGAATGCTGGGAATTGGTAATCATCAACCTTCAATCACTTCGCACAACATCATTCGAAGTGGATTATATGCAGCTGTTGGTTTCCCACTAGCTATTCAGTGTTCGAAGCTGATGATGGAGTGCGCCAACTGCTATGAGAAGGATCATAGATCAATTATGTCACCGGATGGTCAAGTGCTCGCCAACCTCACTCCTGTTGCTATTGGTGAAACTTTTGGGATTCCGGCACACAGGAACATGATTTACAAATCGAGGGAGTGATCTGAGTGAATGTATGCTTCTGCATTCGAGAGATGTACAGACACGATAATACTCGCTGGATGAGTAACCCCAAGCCCTCTCGTACGAAGCTGCCAGGCAAATTATATCAGATGACTTGAAGCAGGAGTACTGTGACTTGATTATGATGCTGAGCAGAATTGGAGGTTGCCCTCAAGCTTTTATTTTTGAACTGTGGATGTTCTATTACATTAACCTCGTGCTGGAAGGAAAGGAGTACGTTAATTGGGCTGAAATGGTCAGTGACAATTTGCACGAGCAGCTCCTGAGTTTGAGAAGAACGAAGACATTCTATATGGGCTCTTACATCATTTACATGCTGGCCCGTATGACGAAGTATAGAGGGATTTCATATAAGGAGCCTGTTGGTTGTGGCTCTCATCAGTTCAAAATTCATGAGGCTTGTCCGCAGTTGCACCTGACAAGCACTACTCACTACAAGCGTGTCAACGACACTTTTCCCATGCACATCACGAGAACACTTCAGGAGCGTATGCATCATAGGATCTCAAGGGAAGCTCAAGAATTGATTGAAAGGTATGGGTGCTGGTTTATACAGTTTCTGAAGTTTTCTTATATAAGGCTGCAAGGATTTTCTTCATACCCATATAGGCTGCCTAAGTACCCAACCAACAGAATTTTAATGTTAGAGATATCTAGGCAACTGGTTGCCTACGATAAAATTCAAAAGAGAAAGAAGGGTGGAGTTGAGTTCCCGATTGTTATGGGTAATTCAAACGAAGTGTGCCCTTCATTACAGGAAGCTAGAGAGGCTGAAAGTGAGCTTTAGTTCTTTCATTTTTCCTATCACACCAGCAGACAGCACTATGTTCCACATAGCAATATCAGGTGGATACTGTCAGAAGAGTTTAAACATAAGGCAAATATCGAAGATTATTGGGCTGGTGCATCAGACGAGGCTGAAGTCAGAAAGAGGATGTTCTCTAGGTTGCCATTGAGTATGATCAGGGAGTGTGAAGTCATTCCAGTACCGGACCAGGTGAGCGAGGACATGAATGTTCTCCATCCAGATTATGAGGCTGTGAGAGATACTCCACTTCCACTTCCAGATTGGTCAGAACCAGAGATAGCTGATTTGGACACACTTTGCATTCCGGTCTTGACATTCACCAGAGCGTGGGTTGACAGAAATGTGAGTAGACTAAAGGGTAGGTCAATTTCCTTGACTTACAATTTGATGGGGGATCACAAGACACCCACCTCCAACAGGAAGAAACAAATTACACGAGGTCGAGAATCCCGAAGGAAGGAGCCAGTTCGGCAGGAGCCTATTCAGCCGAAGCCTCCAAGAGCTGTAGTTGAGTCACCTAGGCCATTGGAGACACGTTCTCCAAGTATACAGGAGGTTTCTTTATTTGCTGATCAAAGAGATGCATTGAATCAAGTGCAGGTGGTACAAGAAGAAAATCAGCCACCACAGAGAGAGTCAGTTGGCCAGAGTGTTAATGTGCCTACTAGGGATGATCAACAGACTGATGAGGGGACTGCTACTGACACTCAGTTTCAGCGGGAGTTAGAGGCGGCTTTAGACAATGATGATATAGTTTCAAGAGATACTCAGCCACTAGAGGCCGATGAGCCTCGCCAGAATGATATAGAAGTTGAACAAGTCCGTGAAGTAGAAGCACAAGAACAGTAGCCATTTGTTATTCAGCATGTTGTACCTGATTGGCTCAAAGATAGAATGAGAAGGAGCCCCAGTGAAGAAGTTGATCCAGTAATTGAGATGGAAGAGTTTTTGAATAGGATCAACGTACCTCCACAAAAGAGGAGAGCACAAAAGTTTTCAAAGATTTCGACTGATGAGGATGGCTCCCGCACCCTTCATATGGCAGTACCACGAGTTGATTGTGATCGAGACGAAGCAGTGCCAGAGAACTATGTGGTCACAACTTTGGAGTTAGGATGCCCCACAGGTGCAAAAATTGTTGAAGAATGTGATAATTCCTATCAGGCACTCAAGGACAGATTATTTAAAAAGGAAGGAAAATATAAGAAATTGAAGAAAGAACATAAGACGTTGATAGGATACGTGCAGCACTTGTCTCGTCCTTGTGGATAGGAGATTCCAGCAATAGAGCTTCCAGCTAAGTTATCCAGGGAGTCAGTTACCGGCTTGTTGGAGTTGAGAAAGATGGCACAGGAGGCAAATAAATGGGTTACAGGAGTTCGTGCCGAAACAGAAAAGTTTATGGAAGACCTTGCTCATGCTTACCAGCAAGCTTCCAACATCATGGCACGTATGGAGGCAGTTGACCAGGCCTGGGGTGATGCCTCGGTTTATCAGAGCAAAGTTATTCAGCATCTAGAGGCATTGAGGCATGTTCCTTTGCGGATGCTGATTGATAGAGGAGTCATTCAGGAGAATGATTGGTATGACTTTTCTAGATGGTACTCTTCAGTAATCACAGGGCGTGGTTTCTTTGACGCAACACAGGCGGATTCAGCTAGAGTTCGAAAGGCTATGACAAACATTATTGATGGGGTCCAGAATACTTTGGAGGCAATATTTGCTAGACGACTGAATCCCGATGAGGTGACTACCGATAATTTGAGGGGTAGGCTGGTGCCTTTCTTTTCAGAGGTGAGGACCTTTGTACAAGATGACTTTGAGAACACTTCTACTTTCTCTAGCTTGATTCAGAGCACGCAGGATTCCTTAGTCGCTTGGAGAAAATCTTGTGCACGGCATGAACAATCAGTCACGGTGTTAGAGTTTCAGCTTGATTGCATTCCACCTATTTCAGTTCAGGAGGTTGAGGTTGTACTTGCCAGGTTCATTGAGTTTGCAGCCAGAGAAAAGGAGAATGGGAATGCACTTCTGGATGATGATCTTCTAGAAGACTGATTGTGGGCATTAATTGCCTTTACTATTTTGGGAGTGAGTGGGAATCTTGGATTCATTTATTGTACCACTCCCCATTCTGACAGTTTTTAGGGTTAGGGCTGAGGTGGCTCAATCTGAGCCATTCTTTTGATTGTAATCTGAGCCGTCCATTGGACTGGGCTATCTATAAAAGGGGGAGTCCCCCTCATTTGTAGTTCATTAGAAACTAGAGGTTAGAGGAGGCATCAGAGAGTAGAAGAGAGATTGATAGCATAATTGTAGCTTAGCATAGCATAGTTTGGAGAAGGAAAGTTTTCCTTTGAAAACTTTTGTAAGAGATTGTTGTGTAAAACTTTCATAATAGAAGATCTTTTCATTGATGGTGAAATTTGTCTTTGTTATGGGTAGCTAGCAAGGTTTCTTCATCCCTTTGAGTCCAAGTAGCATAAAGTAGCTTAAAGTAGAGTAATTTTCATTTCATGCAAGTTGGCATTAGTTGTGGGTTTGTGGTGTTAATCAAAGCAACTTCGTTTCATTCCATACCACTAGCAGCTTGCTGACGGCAAGTTTGCCTTGCGTGGTCAACTAGAACATTTCATAAGCTTAACTTCAGTTGCAATTCATATCTTGGTATGCGTCATCTTGACGGTGTCTTGGTGTCAAATTGTAGCTTGAAAATTTCTTGCTATCCCCTTGAAGATTGCACCAACTTTGTGTAAGCTGTCCAGCGTGAGGCGGAGCAGAGTTTGGTTGGAGCTGTTGAGATTGATCCCATGTCCCGCCTTAGAGTAGAATCTAGAACCATCTTACCCTTACACTCATTTCAATTTTGTTCATCTTGGGTTAGTTTTAGGAAAGCGTACTTACAACTAAATCATCCGCATTATATAAATCCCTCTCAATCATCCATCTACTGTTAACTACAAGTGTCTTGAACAATTGTGTAAGTCCCCTCGTGAAAACAGCAATTCACAACCAACCAACTGAGGGTATTCTAAGTATTTCGGAACCTTGGAGTTGAACGTGCGAACTTTCTTGCAATCTTAGCGCACGGAATACTTTGATCAAGAGAGAATGGAGTAGCCTTCGGACAACTTTGTTCTGCTGATTGGTGCGGTCACAAAAATCACATCAACACATAGTACACATGCATGAATCCATGAGCTAGAACTAGAGGCCCATTTGAAAACTACTTCATGCAAGAGGAATTTATGCTTAAGCGAAAATAGTTTGTATCTAAGGAGTTCAATGATGGAGAACCTCATTTGTCAATTGCAAAGTCATAGTCCCTTTTGGCATAGACAAGATGTAGACCATGTTGGAGGAGACATACTACAATCCAAGTTTGTGGTAAGGATGTGTTGTGACCTTTTCACACATCGCCCCATCGCAAATGGGGACCCCCAGTAGTCTGCTAGTTTTTAGGGTTTTGCAACGGTTTCATGAGGTCACCTTGTTCAGAGTTTTAAGTCAGTTTTCTAAGAGTCATCTGAGCCAAGTCAATAATCCATGCTTGAATCAGTGCATAAACGTCATGGAAGTACTTAGAAGGCCTGGGAAACGAAGATCGCCTGTATTTTCGGCCAATTCTGACACTTCCTATTTTTTAGGGAATCTGCTTTTTTGCTTTTTCGTATTTTCATTTTTGGCATTTTTGGACCAAACAGGGTTCCCTATCTTTTAGGGATTTTGCTTTTTCTATTTTTAGAAAGTCAACCCTGGTCAACGAGTCAACTTTCCATCTTTAGATCCAAAAATCAACCCAAAAATCAAAAAAATCACTAAAAATCAAAGAAAAAATCGAAAAATCAAGTAGAAAATCAGGAAAAGCATGGAAAAGCATGTCAAAAATCTGAGAAAATCAATTAAAAATCGATCAAATTCTGAAAAAATCATTGAAAAATCAGTCAGATCTAAGTAAAAATCACCAAAAAATCAACCAAAAGAGCATAGAATGCATGGTAAAATTCTGTCTAAGTCTGGAAAATTCGCCCTCAAGAGAGCATGTTCAGCCATGAAGGAAGTTGGCCCTTAAAATGTGGGACATAGCAAAGAATGGCAAGCCTTGCTTGAAGTCTTCCATGTCTAAGAGAAGAATGGCAAGCCTTCTTCAAACTCCGCCAAGCCTTGAAGAAGAATGGAAAGCACCTTTCAAAGTCCGCCCAGCAATGAAGAGGGATGGCAAGGAAAATAAGAAGTCGGCCCTTAAAAAGTGGGACTTGGCAAAGAGGTTCTAAAGTCCGCCTAGACTTGGCAGAGACCATTCAAAGTCCGCCCAACCTTAAGGAAGATGGCTAAGACCTAGGAAACTCCGCCTTGGACTTGGCAAGGACCATTCAAAGTCCGCCATGACTTAAGAAGGGGTTGGAAAGCCTTCTTTAAACTCCGCCACAACTTGGCCAAACACTTGGGAAGTCCGCCATGGCGTAGAAGAGGAAAAAAATTAAATTTTTGCTGAGTGTTTGGTGCCTTAAAGGGGAAAATCCGAAAATTGCCTAAGTATAGAGGCCAAAAGGGAAGGAAAATTGAATTTTGGCTAAGTATTTTAACATTTTCAAGAGGAGACGTGCGAATTTTGGCTAAGTGTGAAAGGAAAGCCTAGTAGAAAGTCCGCCATACCTTGAGGAAAGATGGAAAAGACCTTGGAAAGTCCGCTTGGGACATGGCAAAGAAAAAAATGAAGTTCGCCTAGCATGAAAAAGGAGGACTAGAATTCGCCTAAGTATGGATGTCTAGAGAAAATTTGATAAAGTTGGCCAAGTATACAAAGAAAAATGCACAAGGCAAAGAGGTAGGAAAGTCTGCCCTTGGCTAAGAGGGTTAAAATTTTGTTAAGTATCATGGAATTTCACTAAATGAAGACATCTAGACAAAGACTTTGCCTAGAGAAATTCGTCTAAGCAAGAGAAAATTTGACTTTGGCATAAGAAAATGTGCCCAGCGCAATTCAAAGTCCGCCATGGCAGGAGAAAAGAAGGATCAGGCATAACATTTGCTGGCAAAATGGCTAGAATTTTGACTTGGCTAGACGAAAATCGGAATAAAATTGGAAAATAAACTTTTAGCCAAAGAAAATGGAGAGGAAATCAAAATAGCCATGGGTCCAAAATGAACGGGTTGGAATAAATTAAAATATTTTAATATTTTAATAATTTATTTCCACTACTCAGAAATTCAAAACGCCTTGGAAGAAATAAAGTTTGCCAGAGATATATTGGGAGAAAATAAATTACGCCGGACAAAGATAAAAATCCAATAGGCAAAATTAAATTTGCCATGATTTAAAACTTGGAAAATCGAATTTAATTGGACATTTAATGTTTTTTTCAAAAATTCAAGAATTAAAGATAAACATTTGAGCAAAAACTCGAATTTTTGAAAATCAAAGAGATTTGCCTGGATAAGATCACCATGGAGTTTTTTCAAAAAATAGTGGAAACTTGCCTGTATGAAGAAGAGAAAACAAATCGAGATCGAGAGAGAAGAAGGTAGTTGCTAAAACAAATCAAGTTCTTCAACATTATAATGAGTTTCAGCAACTCATTTTTCACAAACACAGTTGAAGAAAAGTTAATCTCTCTCGAAATTTTAAGGCAATCAATTTTTCAGCAGGTAAGATCGAATTTCCCATAGGAAGAAGTAATTTTATGCTGAAGAAGAATTTTTCTCGAGGAAGGAAAGGATTTATTTGCTGAAAGTTGAACTTTTGTGCAAGAGAGGCGCACTTCATCACTTGCTTTTTGATTAAATTCTCAAAGTTTAAATCTGATTTGCAGCCAGAAGTCTTTTACTGAGGTTGATGACCACGGTGGGCGAATCATCAAAGAAAGCACCAATGAAGTTCGCCAGCAAAGGTGTCCAACAGGAGTCAAAAGTAAATTCAAAGTGGAAAAATGTTGCAGACACCGATCTGGGACATGTCGACTTCATAGAATTCAAGAAAAGAGTATATGGACAGGATGGACTTCCAACACCAATTGCCAGAAGAATGGTGAGAAATGGAATATTTCAGGCAGCTGGATTCCCGCCTGCAATGGATTGTGCTGAATTGATGGTAGAATGTGCCATCCACTACAATGCTCAGACAAGATAGATTATTGCACCTGACGGCAGAATTTTGGCACACTTGGGCGAGGTAGCAATTCAAGAGACCTTTGGCATCCCAGCACATTCTCGTACTATCTACAAGACCAAGGAGGAAGCTAAGCGTTTGTATGACATCCAGTTAGACTTATGTGCTACAAATTTTAACAAGGCATGGCTCGAGAAGCCTAAAACGTCAATAAAGAAGATTCCTAAGAGACCACGCCGGACAGACTTTAAAGAAGATTATGGGGACATCATATTGATGCTGAACAGAATAGCTGGCAACCCCCAAGGAGCATTTTTCGAAAATTGGATGTATTACTTCATAGACGAAATCACTTCCGCCGTAAAAATGTTCAATTGGTCTCGAATGATAAGTAACAATCTTCACGAGCAATTGGTCAATTTGGAAGAGACTAAGTCTTTTCACATGAGCTCGTATATTGTCTACTTATTGGCTAGGTCATATAAATACCCAGGACTAGTTTGCAAAGGAAAAGTTGGCAACAGAGAAAATGAACTCAGACCTTATGATTGCTACCCACAACTCCAGCTGAAGGAGAAGTTCCATTTCAGAAGGGTGCACGATGCCTTTCTTAATGCATATTACCAGAACACTTCAAGGAGTGTATCAAAGGCCAAGTCGTGAGGCGAAGAGTTTGATCAGTAAATACGGATCCTGGTTCATCCAGTTTCCAAAATTTACATATGTCAGGATCCAGGGATTTACTGGAAATCCCTATAAGTTGCCCATCTATCCGACAAATTGGATGATCCTACTTGAAGTCCTAAGGCAGCTAGAAGAATATCAAAACATCCAGAGACCGACTAAAAAGGTGGCTGTTACATTCCCATTTTTCATCAGGAATATGTTAGAATCCTGTCCGTCAGCGCAAGCAACTAAGCGCGCCAGGCTGGAGATCCAGTGGTACCCATTCACAGCCTACAAGTCCAGGGCCAACTTTTACCCACATCATCATATCCAGACAGTGGATGGGAGAAGGTACAAGCACAGAGTGGAGTTGGAGGACTTCTGGGCAAATGCCGCTGATGAATATGATGTCAGAAGAAGATTATGGTCCAGAATGCCAGTTGACTTCATGAGGGCAATTGAACTTTTTCGGGTGCCTAATTAGTTGCAGGACGATGGGAATTATGTCCAGCCACGCTTTGAGGAAAGCCGACCCCTTCCTCCCGTAAAGTGGTCAGAGCCTGAGCACTCAGACTTGGCAACCTTAATGAGACCAGTGACCAAGTACTCTCAGTGGTGGGTTGACCATCATGTCCAGGAGATGAGACAAAAAAGAATAACGCTCACGTATGATTTACTGAGCGAGACAGAATCGTATTCCTCCAATGCTGGCGCATCCCATCAGGATTTGGTTGAGATTGGAAAGAAGAGGAAGGAAGTAGTTCCAAGTATAGAGCCTGTTCAGAAAAGACAGAGGGGAGAATCATCTCGCTCCGCGACGTCTCGGAATATTGATGAACCAGTGGCCACCGCAGAGGAATCCTTGGTTGAAATGATTGGAGCTTCTGCAGTCCAAGAAGAGAACAATGAGCCTATTCAGCCGGATGATGAGGAGCCCTCATCTCATACGGGCACAGAAATATTAGGTTCAGATAACGAGATGGAAGTCCAAGATGATGACTTCGAAGAGGGAATGATTTCCGCCCTCAGAGGAGTCTTGGATGTTCCTAATGAAGAGAACGTTCAGGAGGGAGATGGCATTGAGCAGCCTACCATCCCGGATTGGCTAATAGAAAGGATGTAGATTCAGGCGCCAAAAGAAGCCCAAGAGGAGGATGATACTGCGGACTTCTTGGCAAGATTGGAACAGGTTGCAATTAAGAAGCCTACCAAGAAATTTTCCACCATTCAACGGGACGAGGTAGGCAGTCGTTCCATACACATCGCAGTACCGACAGTGGACAAGCCACAAGATGAGATCACTCCTCAAGAGTACACCATAACCACCATAGATCTTGGCCCAACCACAAAAGGTCAGGAAATGGAGGAACTAGATAATTCCGTCTCAACTGTCAAGGCGAGACTGGAAAAAGAAGTGGCGAAAAAGGAGTATAAAAGGGAAGTTGAATGCCTGAAGGAGTACATACGGCGTCTAACTCAGCCACTCAATCAGGGTGATGCAATAGCTCCTCCTCTCCTTAATCCCTCACAGGAAATAGCCAAGGATGTAGAGCATGGGATGGTCACAGCCAAGGAGGCTCGGGAATGGATGATAAATGAGGGAACGGAAGCAGCCTCGTTCATGGAGAAACTGGCACTTGCCTATGGGAAAACTTCTTCTTTTCTTTCCAGACTTGTTGATATGGCGGAAATTTGGGACAACCTTCCAGATATTCAGGAAAGGCTTATTCCATGCCTTAGGGTCCTGAAGGGCATCCCAAGAGAAGAGTTGGTTGAAAGAAAGGTGATTGCTGCAGGAGCAGCGTATGATTTTCACCATTGGTTTTGGGCAGTGACTATACGGAAAGAGGTTCTGGAGAGGGCAAAAGCGGATGGGCTCAGAGTTGAAGAGCAGGTCAAAGAAATCCGGGAGAAAATTTATATGACAGCTGCAGAGGTGTTTGACCATGAGAATGTCCGGGAAAACGACATGCAGCTGGAGAGGTTGAAACATAAGGTTCAGGAGGTTTTCTTCTCGGCTACTGGACCAATTCTGAGACAGGACTTTGCGAAAGTGGCGAGTCTCTTGGCCATCCGGACTGATTTTGTGAAGCAGGAGGCGGATTGGGAAAGCACCTTCGCCAAATGTGTTGAGGACTTGGATGGACTGGAATTCCAGATTAGCATGCTGCCGCCCGTCACGATGGAGGAGGTTGTCATGATCGTGTCCAGATTCATCGAGCGCAATGCTGACCAAGCGGATAGGGACGCCTCTCCTTGATGATAGCTCCAATTGCCACTTCACTACCTGTTACTGATGGTTTACTGATTGATAACTGATGTTATTTTGGGCAACCCTAATTACCTAATTAGGGTTGAGTTGTAATAATCTTGGCCGTTGATATTGTTTTAATCTCGGCCCTTTATTTCATTTTGAAAACTCTATTTAAACTGACCTGATCTCTCACTTTCATTTGTGTGGAGACAGTATATGAAATTGTTGCATTGAGACTATTTCCGATAATAAAAGCTCTTATGCATGATTTGCTTTGAATAACTTTTATTGTCAAGTAGTAAGCAAGGTTGCATATCTTCTTCTACCATAGATTAGAGTTAGAATTAAGTTAAGTAGAATTTGCTTTTGAATATTGGTTAAGTGAATGAGAGATTGATCGTATAGATTCAATGGTGAAGTATTGCTCATACTTTCTTCGAATGGATGATTTGCATTCGATGCGTAAAGTTAGCCTGAGCTTATAATTGTGGAAGCTTAACTTCAGTCTCATTCGAGGCTTGAAAATCATTATCACACCCCTTGAAGATTGCACCCGCTTTACATAAGTTGTCCAAGGGAGGCAAAACAAAGTGCGGTTATTCCTTTCACCGAATCTTTACTATCTCTTAAATTCTTAGGCGTAGAGTAGATCCCCTAAACCCTTATCTTTTTGCAATTTTTGAGATCCAAATTGAAGTCCTAATTGAAGAGAGCTTTTAATGATAAATTCGCCTAAGTCCCAAACTTGTGAAAATTTCTTTAACATAAGTCCCCTTGTGTATTACCAGAAAATCACAACGCCCATTGAGCTTATCCACACGTCAAGACCTGACAAAAGAAACCTTGGAATCGCCATATGATCTTCTCGCAATCTTAGCATATGCGGTGGTTTTTCAAGAGAGGATAGAGTGTCTTTGGACATTTTATTCTATGTGTTCGGTGGATGATAAAACGTACACCAACAGGATGTAAAAGGATTTTTTGAAAGGTTTAAAACGTTTCAAATAGAAAAATGAGTTGTATAAAACATTGGGTTGGACAAAACATTGTACACACCAAATAGACCTTGCGAGAAGTTATCCATGAATTTGAACTTTGGATTGTTGGCTCCATCTTTCTAGTAGTTAACAATTTTTCAAAAATGACATTTTATTCCTTGTTAGAAGTCAAATGATGCATTGGGGGTTGTGAATTTATTTTTCAATGAGGTAGTGTGGTTGCATGGGTTATTGTGGAGCATTACTTTAGATAGATTTACTAAGTTCCTTAGCCATTTTTGGAACATACCACAGAAGAAATTGGGCACACAACTCAGTTACAATCTACTTATCATCCATAGATGGATGAACATGTAGACTTTGTCAATTGAATTCTTAGCAACTTACTCAATTATTTAGTGGGAGAGAACACTAAGTGGCGGGACTCCATGTTGTCACTAGTAGAGATTATGTACAACAATTCAGTGAATATGTCTATAGGGAAGACATCATTTTAATTGGTGTATAGGATGTATCCAATAGGTGTTTCATATCTATTGAGGGTGGGAGAGGGTAAGCATATTAGCATAGAAGCTAAGGACTTTGTGCAGCATATGGAAGAAGTTCATGCACAAGCAAGAAGAAACTTGAGGAATGCAGCACCATGTATAAAGCAGGCATAAATGAATGCAAGAGAGAAAAGAATTAATCAAAGGGAGAAGTGATAATAGCACATTTGAGGAAGGAACAACTTCCCAAGCGAAAACATAATAAGTTGAAACCCAAGAAAATTGCTCTATGTCAAGTCTTGCATAGATTTTGATAAAATATGTATGAAATTGAATTGCCAAAAGGTTCGGATATCTCTTTGATACTTAATGTTATTTTATTTATATCCTACCATGTGCTAGACCATATAGATGATGCACAATTACAGGTAGTACTAAATTGGAGAAAGCAAGTGCCTTGGAAGAAATGAGAAGAAATCACACAAAGTTTGGATCCATGCATTGGCAAGAAGATCTAGCGAAAAAAACACAAAGAGTATCTTTTTGGCTTGAAGGGTAAAGGATTTAGGAGGTTTTGTGGATCTTTGAAGTTGAAGTAAGCTAACTTGGGTTGTCTAACTAGTTTTCCAAAAAATATTCATTGTGGGCACCACGCTCACAATATTTTCACCCAAGGTGTCTAATGTAGGAGCATCCTAGGGGTCGTGCAAGTTGGCATTGTAGACACATAAAATTGTCCTAGGCTTGCAACTCTTGATTATTCAACATTGCCCCTTTCATTCTTAATAATTAAATAATTTTTAATTATTTAATTATTTTCTAAAGTCATAATTCTTCTATTAATTAAATAATTTTAATTATTTAATTAATTCATTTTTATCTTTATTCTCCTTGATTAATTAAATAAATTTTATTTATTTAATTACGTCACTAATTCTTTTTCTAAATTAGATTCTTAATTTAATTTTTGTCCACTTTCTACTATAATTAAATAATTATTTTAATTATTTAATTATTCATTGGCCACTTCTCTCATAAATTAAATAAATTTTATTTATTTGGTCCACTCTCTTGAATTTTGAATTAAATCATTATTTAAATTCAAAATGATTCTTTTTGTCACATTCCTCTATAATTAAATAATATCTTTATTATTTAATTATTCATTGGTCACCTAAATTAAATAATTTTTATTATTTAATTTCTCCAGCAACCTCTTTGTCCGTGTCAATCTTATCTTCCACATCAAATCTTATCTCTTGACATCTCATTTAAATTCAGCCCTTGATTGAATTATCTTATAATTCAATCTTGGCCATTCATTTCTTGTCATTGCCCTAATTTTGACCTAACCCTATTCCATACTACAACACTCAATCTTGATCATTGATTCTAGGGTATTTGTCATCTTCTCATCCTAGCCACACATTCAAAATTGCAGTTTTTATAAAATGGCAATTTTGTTCTTATTTTGGGATCTCATGCTCATTCTGTCAACTTAGGTTATGATTATTGTCATTTGCAGTCATTGTCATTTTAGTCTATTGTGAGGTCATTTCTTTTATATAAATCCTTCAACCTTTGCATAGGGCTTTGACATTAGTCTAGGTGCTCATTTGAAATCTGAGGGCCTCATTCGATTTGCTGCAAACTAGAAGGTGTAACAAAGGTGAAGCATGGAAGATGAAGATTTATGGTAACATTGTTCCTTTTATTTTCATATTGATTTCCTTTGTACTTTGTTACTTCAATGGATTTTAATGTTATTGATCTAACCCCTTTAACAAATCTGATTTTCCATTGATTACAGGCATCACCCAAAAAATATTTACTTCAATGTTTGGTTTTTTGTGCACTAATTTTGTGCTTGCATTCCTTTGTACATTTAGTGTTTCCTTGTTGGTGCTGTGGGCAACATGTTTATGAACTTGTGCAATCTTGCTTGCATTTGCATTAGCATGGGAATGTTCATTGGGTAACTCTCTTGGATATGGTTTGTTTGCACACACTATGCCAAAGGTTTTTCTGCAAGCATCCTAGTCACACCAACTATGCATTAATGCACAATCTTTGAAAAAAACCATGATTGATCATTTGCATTGGCAAGCAAGTGGGTGGACTGATATGGAGACTCTTACATAATCTTTCTGTTCATTGTGCCAGATTTGTGTTATGCTTTATTATCATGTGCACCCTCGCACTTTTTCCATATGACATGTCATTGTGATGACTTTGACATTTGTCAAGTTGTTTTCCTGCAAATGGTCAGTGACTGATTGAAGCTGTTTTCTACTGATTGTTTCACTTCTATAATCTGAAACAGAAATATTTGAATTAGTTCTTGTGATAGTTCAAATTCTTCTTGAAGTGGCAATTATCTATGGTCGTTGACACAGCAAGTTCAATTCCAAGTTTCAGTTCATTGATGAAGGCCAATGTTCATAGGGAAAAATTATAAAAGACCATACTTAAATTAGAAAGGGCTAGAAATTTTGAGGCAAGGAGCAGCTAGTGTTCGAGAGTTTATTTTTGCCACTAATTGGGCTGGGGTAAATTATAAGCTAGAGTCATTGCAGAGGTTGGGTATTTAGGTTGATGGGTTCCATTGTTCAATAAAGGACCCATGTGTGTGTAATCTTACTGTAATTGAATAAATTGTTATGTTTCTTTGTCTTCATTGTCATCTTCCTTTTGCTTTCGTTGTGACTATGTGCACCCATTGGTTGTTTGTTCTATCCACTTCCAATGCTGCATGATACAATAAATAACAAGGATCTTTGAATCACATTTTTATAGCACTTTAAAAAAGGACTACTGATACAATACGATAAGAAAACACTATAAAAATTACCATATTCAGAGTTTAAAAACATTAAAAGATTATTGAAAATATAAAATATATTAAATAATTTTCAATGAACCTGTAAAAGCTCACCTCCATAATTATTCTTTTCTTGAGGTAAGCTTCTTGTTGAAATTGTAGGCTGAGAACATGTTGAGCTCCTTTAAGTGTAGGTTGATGCATAAGAGGTGAGTCTAATGTGGGCAATGGATTTGGTTTGTCATATTTGTATGTAGCACCCACTCTCTCATAAGGAAATCCAAAACTTTTCTCCCATAAATCTTGAGTTTGCTCAAACCCCTCATCCAACCTTTGTCTCATGCCCATTCCCTCACTAGTACCATCAAGATGAAGGACTCTACCTAGCACCTTAATCATGTCTTCTCTATATGCCTCTACTTTCAACTGGTGAGTGTGCCAAATCAATTCTATATCACAAGTAGGTACAAATAAAGGGCATTGCATGTTGAGCTCTCTAGAATATTTTTCAATTAAATATAAGAAGGCTTTATACCTCTCTACTGCATGTTTCAAATATTGATCATCTATCATGTGAGGTCCACATACCTGCAAAAAAAACTAATTTATGAGGAATCCAAAGTTCATTTCCATGTTTTACAATTTCAAATCTTAAATTCTTATCTCTTGTGAATGAAGTAATTTATTGAGAAACTATTAATTTTTGTCAATTTTTTTGATAATAAGTTTTTTCTTTGAGAGATTATTTTGATAAATGACAAGTATATTAATTTATTAAAAAATTATGCTTGATGGAAATAAAATGAAGACTTACCATGAGGACCCATTAGTTCTGATTATGGAATCCAGCAAGAAACAATAGTATTTATGTAAATGTACAAAAAACTCTACAATTAATTAACATCCCATCAAGAGCATCACTTCCAAGATTACCAACACATCATCAAGGAAACAAAATAAACGCTGGGGACTAATTAGTTGTGATAAGTGAGGGATTATAATCCAACAAGAAACATTCCTATTTGTCTATATGTATAAAAAACTCTATTATTATTAAAACCCCACCAAGACCATCAATTCTAGGATTGCAAATACACCATCAAGGAAATAAATGAACATGAGGACACCTGTATCCATCCTAGAAGCTATCACTAGTGAAATCGCTAGAGGGGAGCACATATAGAAACCTAATCATTCACTCCATTTCCAATATAAAAAAAATGGTACAAATGTGTTCATCAACACTTGACTAAAAAATTTTCCATCAATGAGATGAGCTCATAAGAGATTTGGGATACAATATTTTTTATCAAGGATTTTAATAATGGAGTTTTGAAGAGGAATTGTTCCTCATGTTTTGTAAGAGTAAACTATTAAATTAACCATTATTGAACTTCTTGGTACATATGCATATATATGTACATTAACTAGACATAGATTCTATTTTTTCCAAAATATTTTATCTTTATGAAAATAAAATATTGTAAATATGGATAATTTCTTAAATATTCAAACCCTTAGAGGATTGAATAATACTTATTTATCTATTTGCATGTAACTTATCAAGATAATAAAATTCATCAAGATTACATTAGAAAATATTTTGATTTAAAGATATTATTAGTTACCATTAGCTGTCACTCTCACTTCCACCGCCATCTCATTGTTTTATAAATAAATGGTGTATATATATACCATATGATGTGGATGTGGAAGATATTATTAGTAGATAAATTTTATTTGTGTCGATTGTTTGAATATATCTTCTTTGAATCTGAGTTTGTAAGGTTTCCTTGTGTAAGGGTGATCTTGGGAAATTGACAAATTGGCATGTTAATTTTCCATATTTTATCATTTCATTGCTAAGTTGAAGCTAAACTAGCATAGAAAACCACACAATTATGTCTATAATGTGCAACTTCGAAATTTTGATCTATTGTCTGTTCAAAGCTTACTAGCTTAGCTGTAGCAAAATTTTGATCACAGTTTTTTTTCCATTTACTTATATCAGATTATGAAAATATACATTTTTACTTTTGGTTTATACAAAACAATAATTTTATATCAGACTAGGAGTTCACTCTTTCACAGTACTGATCCACATCATTCTATCCTATTGATGGCTCAATGTCTGACATGTCCTCATTGGATCTCACTACTACTGCGAAGTTTTCTCCTTGGTTTATCCAGAATCTTGGCCCTCGTTGATGTCTCTGGTCTTTCTTTGCTGCTTCCTTTTTGTCTTTTTTTGTTGTGTTTCCTTTGGAAATCCAAGTAGTTTTTCATAAACAAGTTGTTGTCATCCTTATTTAACAGGCCAAAATTTTGCATGTTTAATTTCTCCCTTTTTTATCTCCACATTTTCATTATTAATCAGCTTGATGAAATTGCTTTTAGAGATCACCAATGTCACTGTTACCTACATTTAAACATTAGAAAAAATGAGTCTTTTTGCAGACTCAGTAAGTGCTCTCTTTTTGCCTTGGAAGCATTCCTCATTTCTAGCTTTCCAAATTAGCCACAAGATTTCATTAGATAGTAATAACCAAAACAAATTTGCTATTCTATATATTCCTTCAATGAACCTGTTGATGTGATTTTTGTGACCGCACCAATCAGCAAAACAAAGTTGTCCGAAGGCTACTCCATTCTCTCTTGATCAAAGTATTCCGTGCACTAAGATTGCGAGATAGATCGCACGTTCAACTCCAAGGTTCCGAAATGCTTTGGAATACCCTCAGTTGGTTGGTTGTGAATTGCTGTTTTCACGAGGGGACTTACACAATTGTTCAAAACACTTGCAGTTAACAACAAGCTAAAGATTTAAAGGGGATTTTGTGCGAATGATTTGGCGTTGATGCATGACTTTCCTAAGATTAACCGGAATTGAACGGAATTAAAAGGTTGCAGAGATTTAGAAAATTAAATCCTAGACTAAATGCAAGAGGTATTGGACTTGAATTTAATGGACTTCAACCGAACTTTGTCTTGCCTCCGTTGGACAGCTTCGACAAGGTTGGTGCAATCTTCAAAGGAGCGAAAAGATGTTCAAATCACGATTCAATAATGCAAATACCATCAAAACGATGCATACGTACACATGAATCTTGACCGAAGTTAAACTCAAAGGGTATTCCAGTTGACCACACAAGACAAACTTACCATCAGCAAGTTTGTTAGTGGTATGGATTAATGAAGCCCACTTAAATCAAACACAACCACCCACAATTAAACACTAACATGAAAATTACTCTAACTTAAATCCTACTTGAAGTCAAAGGAAGAAGAAACCTCACAAACTATTCATGACAAAAGTGGAGTTCACCATCAATGAAATTCTTTTATTATGATAGCCTTCATGACAATTTCTTACAAAATTCTCTAAGGGAGAATTCCCCTTCTTCTTCAAACAATGCAATGAAACTATTCTAACTACCTCAAAAATGTCTACTCTCTAGTCTGATCTGATGTCTCACTAACTGCTAACTACTAGTGTACAAATGAGGGGACTCCCCTTATATAGCTGGCCAATTTCAACGGATGGTTTAGATCAAATTACAATGGAGGGCTCAGATCGAGCCACCTCAGCCCTAGACAAGATTAACCCTACAAACCACCAGAAGATGGAGTGGCGTCATTAATGATCCCAAAAATAACAGATTCCTCCTTGACCACTATGGGCAATTAATGCCCACTATCCCTCTAGAAGATTCTCGTCTATGACTTTGTTTCCCTTGCTCTACTCTCTGACCGCGTAAGCTACGAACCGGGCCAGCACCC
This sequence comes from Sequoia sempervirens, assembly GCA_007258455.2. NCBI lineage: Eukaryota > Viridiplantae > Streptophyta > Pinopsida > Cupressales > Cupressaceae > Sequoia > Sequoia sempervirens. The sequence continues at coordinate 59,801 of VDFB02379435.1, forward strand.
CATCAACTTCCTCCTCAGAAATTGCCGGCGTAAGATTGAGCTGATATTCAAGAACAGCCACCATCTGCTCCTGTCGATCACAAGACTTTCCCCAAGTCTCAATAGACTCCTGTGTGCTCTGAATGATAGCTGAAAATGTAGAGATGTTCTCAAAGTCAAGTTGAGAAAACATCCTCATCTCGGAGAAGAAAGGTTGCAGCCTTGCCTTCAATCCGTCTACCTCTACTTCCTCAGGAGTTAGCCTCTTGGCGAACAATGCATCCAATGTATTGAGGATGCCCTCGTGAATATTCCTCATCGCCTTTTTGATTTTAGAAGATTCCGCAGCTGCCATGTCAAAGAAGCCCTTGCCAGTGAATGCAGCCGAATGCCACCCAAGAAAATCATACCTGTCCCCAGCCTGGATCACTCCTTCATTGACCAAAGTTTGCGTGGGCACATGCATCAGAGCAGCGAGGCGAGGAATGGTCTTGTCCTGGAATATATGAGTGTCACCCCAAGCTTGCTCGACGCCATCCAAGCGCGAGAGGATACCAGATGCACTCCGAAAAGAGGAGACAAGATCGGCCATGAATTTCTCTGCCTCAGTGCGAACACCTATCCAATTATCTCCTTCTCGAATAGCCCTCTTCATTTCCTCAAGCCCACTAATTGATTCCCGTGGCAGCTCAAGCGGAAGCTCTACTGCTGGGTTCTCCTGAGCACATGGGTGTGCTAGATGTTGTACATATCCGACCAACGCCTTATGCTCCTTCTTCAATCTCTTATATTTTCCCTCCTTTCGTACCAATCTATCCTTCAATGCCTGGAATGAATTCTCGGCCTCCTCAACTACCTGTGCTCCAGAAGGATGCCCTAATTCGATCGTAGTTACTGTGTAACTTTCTGGCATTACATCACTTAAGTCATGGTCCTCCCTAGGAACGGCAACATGGAGAGTGCGCAAACCGGCCTCGTTAGTCTCCATCTTTGAATACTTTCTGGCTTTCTTCCTTTTAGGTGACTTACTTGTCCTATTTAAAAGTTCCTCCATTTCTATCGCTAGGTCAACGTTGTCCCCTTGATCTCTCCTTATTGCACATGAGAGCCAATTACGTTGAGTGTCGTAAACAATAAGAGGCTGCTCTTCAGTTGCCTCTACTTCACGAACTTCCTCTCGAGCAATATTTTGTTGAGGCTCATCCGTCTCCATATGTTGATCATTCTCCTCATGAGCTCCAACCCCTGATTCTATAATATATTCTTCCTCGAAAGCTGCCCCAAGTGCACGATCAAAGCGGATATCCGTTTCTGTTTCTTCTCCCTCTTCTGGCTGATCGGTACCTTTAGGAGCATTAGCACTCTGACTGTCAAGCTCCCTTGGCAACAGCTGGTTAACCTCTCCAATTTCTGGCTCCCCATTCACTCGAACCCTCTGATCCACAAACATCGAGACTTCACGCACGCTGGAGGAATGGGCCAACAACTGAGTAGATGATGTATCCTCCGATCCCTGAGGTTCAGGCTGAATAGGTTCCTTCTACTATTGTGGCTCTGAAGCTTGGGCAATCTGCTTCTTTTTCTTTGCTGACACTGTTGGCCTCCGATCACCCATGAGATTGTACGAGAGGGCAATTGACCTTCTCTTCAACCTGTGAACATGCCCCTCTACCCAACTCCTTGTAAAAGTCAAGACGGGAATAGACAAAGTGTCTAAGTCCGTGATATCCGGCTCAGCCCAATCTGGTGGTGGGATTGGCGTGTTCTTTATCGATTCATAGTCCGGGTGAGTAAGTCTAGTATCCTCATCAACCTGATCCGGGACTTGGACCACTTCGCACTCTCTGATTAATTTAAGAGGCAATCTGGAGAACATTCTTCTTCTAATCTTAGCTTTGTCTCCAGCATTTGCCCAAAAATCCTCCAAGTGAGCCTTGTGCCTGTACTCCTCACCCTGCACCATTCCAATCTTCCCCCAAGGATCAAAATCCTGTCGGCTGGTATGGAGAGTGAACTGATAGAACCGTAATTCCTCTTCTGCCTCCTTGGCTGCCTGCAAAGAAGGGCACTCCTCAAGCGAGTTTCCCAAAACAATGGGGAAGTGCAAACCTCCCTTCTTTCTTCTTATAATTTTGTCATAGGCCACCAGTTGCCTAGACAGCTCAAGCATTATCATTCTATTCGTGGGGTACCTCGGTAGTCGGTAGACGTATGAATTGTACCCCAGCAACTTTAAATAGGTGAACTTCGGGAATTGGACAAACCAAAACCCATACTCCTCAATCAACATTTGTGCTTCTTCAGATATTCTTTGTTGCAATCTCTGTTGAAGGGTCCTTGTGATGCGCATTGTGAAGGCGTCATTCACCCTCTTGAAATGAGAGGTGCTCGCGAGATGTAACTGCCTGCAAGATTCATGAATCTTGAACTAATTAAAGCCACATCCAATCGGCTCTTGGTATGCCAACCCCTTGTATTTTGTCATCCGAGCCAGCATGTAGATAACATACGAACTCATGTAGAACGTCCTCGTTCTCCTTAGATTTTTGAACTGTTCATTGATGTTATCACTTATCATTTGCGCCCAATCTACATCTGCCTTTCCTTCTAGCACCACGTTGATATAGAAGAACATCCATGGCTCGAACACATACGCCTGCGGGCTGCCATTAACTCGACTGAGCAACATGATCAAATCACAATATTCCTGCTTCAGCTCCTCTGAAATAATTTGCTTTGGCAGCTTGGCGCCAAGAGGCTTTGGCTTTCTCATCCATGTGGTGTTGATCCTCTTAACACACTTCTCGAAAGATGTAGCATACATCTTATCAGCCTTTTCTTTGGATTTGTATAACATTTTATCTGTGGCCAGGATCCCGAATGCTTCGCCAATCGCATCAGGTGCGGGGTTGGCCAACAACGTGCCATCTGGAGAAACAATCGTCCGATGGTCCGAATTGTAGAAGCTTGCGCACTCCATAATCAGCTCTGGACATCGAACCGCTAGCTGGAACCCGGCTGCTACATATAATCCGCTCCTCACAATGTTGTGCAAGACTTCCGTCGGAGGATTGCCACCTTGTCCATATATCCTTCTCATGAAAGTCTCGAGGTTGAAAGAACTGAGGTTGGTATCCGTCAAATTTCCGAACTTCGACACAAACTTAGACTCTGGAATAAAAGACTTCTTCAAATTCTTGATGATTGCCTACCTAGAGGCATTCTCCTTTCCAGCTTCAGTATTTCCAGTTTTAGCTCCAGCCTTGCTTGTTCCAGCAACATCAGCTCTTCGACTTTCAGCCATCTGCAAAACGAGAAGCAAACATTACAATTCAAACTTTTAAAAATAAAAACTTCGTGAGATGGCTGGCAAATGGAGTTGGCTGCGAAAAGAAAATAAAATTAATAACTCCAGCAGTAAAACTCCAACTCCAAACCTCGATAAATTTGAACTTCAAAATATAAGACTCCGAAGTTTAGCAATTTGCAGCCAAAATAATTTCAGCAATCTCAACTTCGGATTTTATCACAAGTCTTAGCAACTTCGAAAATTTTAAATCTCAGCAACTTTCAAACTTACTTTCAGCAACTTGGAGAAATAAAATTCTCAACTTCAACAACTTCTACTTCAAACTTGATTCTTTCTTAGCATTCTGCAACTCACTATTCAGCAACTCCAAATCTCGAGAAATTCAAACTTCTTGAAAAATGGAACTCAACACTTCCTCTCACTTTCAGCAACTTTCAACAAATTTAAACTTCAGAAAATCTCACACAGCTCAACAATCACTTTCAGCACAAATCTCAGCTTCGAATTTTGTGAATAGAAATGAAAACTTTGAGGTTTTATAATTGAAAGTTGGTGCTTATTTTAGCAAATGCCATTAATTCTCTCCATCATGACTTAGAGATTTTCTAATTTAAAATAGAATATTCCAGCTGTCTTACAGTCGTCATAGCAATTTGCTATTCCGGGAGATTCTTTCCTCATTTTAAATTTGAAATATCCCTCCCAACTGCCAATTACTTCTAGTTAACTGAAGTAATTTTGAGAAAAATCGTTTAAAATTTACTTCAGTTTAAAATAATCTCACCACTTTTAAAATTTAAAATTTAATTTAAATGCCTTTTAATTTTATTCTGGAAATTTATTCATTTCATCGTCAGCATTTTAAAACGGCTAGGCAAAGTTATTTTCCATCCATAATAACTCCAAAATAAATTCCACGTAATTAAAATCTTCCGACTTTAAAAGGTTTATGTGTCCAAATTTAAGGGGGAATTTAATTTAAAACTTTGGAAAATAATTAAATTAAATTTTAATTTCTCTGTCTTGGGCGAATTTCACTTTATTTTCCTAGAGAAATTTTATTACTTCCAACGCCTTTTAAATTTAAATGCCATCGAATCCCAAATATCAAACTTAGGCGTACTTGATTTTTCACTTCTACATTTTGATTTTATCTCCAATCTAGGCGCATTTGGAGTGGGGAAACATTTAATTTTTTAACGTTTAATATTTACTCGTCCCACTTCAACACTTAGAAATTTCATTAAGGCGCATCTAGGAGGTTGTATTTCCAGTTTGCTACGCATTAGAAACTTTTCAAATATTTGCCTAAGCTTAGGCGCATTTGATACTTTGAGCTTATATTTTCAAATATTTGCCTTAGTCAATTATCACATCACTCTTTACTTGCTTGGGCGCACATGAGTTGGTTAATTTCATTTATTTGCCGTAGTCCAAATTCAAATGCCTTACTCAAAACTTCAAAACTCAATCTCTTCTTGCTAAGGCGCGTCTGATGTATACTTCTCCAAATCAAAATTACTTTAGAAAATTTCTCAAGCTTTTCTCAAGGCATGGCTGAGGTATTCAACTTCAGATCCGAAGTGCCTTGGAAAAATTTTGAGCTCCTTCTTCTTCCAAGCACATATGGAAGTATGTGGTTTTAATTTCAAATTTTCCACATAAAAAAAAAAATCAATACTTCCTCCTTTTACCCTTTTCAAGGCTGGGCGCAAATGAGAGGTTGTTCCTCCATTTTAAACACTTGATAAAATTTCACCTTCCAAGTTCATGGGCGCAAATCAATGGGTTTGCTTTCAAATGGGGGCGCATTTGATAGGGGTAGCCCTCAGCTTTGGACACTTCAAAAATTTTCAATATACCTCTACTAGCCAAGCGCATATCATACCCTAAGCTTTCAGTTTTTGACTTGGACAAATTTCGAATCATGCTTTCTCTAAAGCGCATTTAGGGTGAGTAACTTCCACTTGGGGGCGCATTGGATCTGTGTGCTTTCACTTTTAATATTCTATCTCATTCTTGAAGGCGCAAATAACCCCTTGAGCTTCAAATTTTTATACTTAGAAAATTTTACTCTCCATCACTCTCTTTGAAGGCGCAAATCATGTGTCAAGCTTTCAATTTTGTCAACTCCAGGCTCAAGGGCGCACTTCAATGGGTGGGCTTTAAGTTTAACACCTTAGTGATATCTTCTTTCATGTTGTCTCAAGGGCGCAAATCAATGGGTTTGCTTTTAAATGGGGGCGCATATGAAAGGGGTAGCTTTCACTTTTGTGTACTTGAAAAATCCAGGCGCATATCATCATGATTTAAACGTTTCTACCCTTTCCACTTGCCTTGGCGCAAACAAGAGGGCAAGCTTTTAGATGGGGGCGCATTTGAGAGGGGAGGCTTTCAATTTCCGCACTCAGTGTATTTTTAAATACTCCCTCCTCCAGGCTCTGGGCGCAAATCAATGGGTGAGCTTCAAATTTCGAAATACTTAGAATATTTTCAAGTGATTCTCCAAGTTAGGGGGTGCATTTTAGACCCCATGCTTTCAATTTTAAACACTTAGCAAATTTTCCAACTCCAACTTCTTTGGGCGCAAATTACATGTAGAGCTTTCATTTTGAACACTTGATAAAATTTTATTCTTCAAGTTCCTAGGCGCCTGTGGAGGGGTCAACTTCAAACTTGTAACACTTTGACCTGTGACCTTTCATTTTATTTGTCTTGGTAGAATATTCATCTTCTTAAGCCTTTTAAGGCGAATTTCAATGCTGGACTTGAAAAATTATCAAACTTGGTGGATTTCATGCCTTTGCCAAATTTAGAATGATTTTCTCCCGCTAACCCTAGCTTGCCCTGACTTTCTATTTTTAGAAAGCTCCTCAAATTTCGTGCTTTGAACTGCTTCCTGACCCTAAAAAGCCTGATTTTTCTTTACTTCAACATTCGAGATATAATTGAGCTGCCGGGGCCTGATGCCAGCTTGTACCTACTATTTTTAGTAACTTACTAAAAATAGTAAGTACTCAAAATGTCTTCAAATTTGGTGTGATGTTTGCCTGAAGTGTGTTGATTGTGGCTAGACGCCGCATTTGCATGACTGTCCTGTTCCGCCCTTGAATTTAGGAAACCCTAATTCCTCAGCACCAGCCTACTAAAAATAGCAAGTGTCTGATTTTCCATCCTCTGCAATCCTGTTTGACTTGAAATTTGCGTCAAGGGGTTTCCTTCATCTGCTTGACCTATTTATGCTGACGCTTCGTGTTGACTTGCTATTTCTGGCCTATTTCTGGAGTGGCTTACTATTTATAGCGGGTGCTTGCTTTTGAGACTTCCTTAGCTCCGTTCGTGTTGAAATTTGAATGTCGTGCTCTACGTTGGTAAACTTGCCTGTTCAAACTAAGATTGGATGTTGACTTTCTATTTATAGCCGGCCTCAGGAACGCCTTACTAAAAATAGTAAGTGCTCCGTTTTCCTTCAAATTTTGCCAGTAGACTCCCTGAAGGATACTGATCATGGTGGATACTTCAGTTTTGGAAATTTTGACGTCTGATTCCTCATTTTGAGTCCCGAAGCTCGAAACCCTAATTTTCCAGCATGTGTCCCAAATGAGCTCCGTTTGACCTCATTTCTGCTACATGTTACCGTGTTCGTGATTCTGAAGTGTGGGGTAGCTACCGGAGTGTACCTGCTAAAAATAGAAAGTAGCTGAAAAGGTGACCAACCGGTTATCAGATGATTTTGCATGTCACACTGCCCGAGAGATCTTGAAAAACCCAGAAAAACCCCAAAAAATCATCAACATGCAAGCACCGGCTAAAAATTGCAAGTTTCAGAAAAGTGATCAGTTCCACTTGCATGTTACACCATTGCGAAGCTCTCGGAAAACCCAGAAAGAATATGCCGACATGCACTGAGAAAACTCGCATGCAAACTCTAATTACAGCCTCCGAAGGCTGAATGCTGAAAGTTGATTTCCTGTCTTGCATGTCATATCACTACGAAGGTATCGAAAAACCCACAAAGAATCTCTAGACATGCATCTGAAAATTTTGCATATAAACCCTGAAATTTGCCCTGGAAGTTGTACTGCTAAAAATAGCAAGTCGCTTGTTTCTGCCCAAATTTTGCCAGTGATGAGTTCAAAGTGCAATTGTCAAAACGTGAAAATCTCGAGAAAACAAACTCCAAATTGACACTTACTAAAAATAGAAAGGTTGCAAAATTCAGTGAAAATTTAGAGAGAGCCCGCTTAAAGCATCCTGACAGCAGTGCTAAGCTCAGGGATAGACCAACCAACTCAATTTGACCTCAAAGCAGTCTGAAGATTATAAACCCTAATCCACTAGAAAAACATTCCAGACTTAGCCATAATTCAAATCCAGGTCAAATGGTAAGTACACTATCAGGTAGGAAGAACAGACCAGAGAGACAGACCAAAAAGCAAAGCCAAAAGACCCGAATGGAGCAAAAATTTAGGGGGTCCCCATTTTGAATGGGGCGAGGTGTGAAAAGGTCACAACAGAACCCCATTAGTATTTCCTGCCTTCTTATTTCCTCTAAGTCCCCCCACCCAGTCAATTCATTACAAAACATGTACCATATTTCTTTTGCAAATAAACATTCAAAAAAAAAATGCATGGTAGTTCAGATTTTTCACAAACTTCACATATCTTCATATTGTGTTGGGCATAAATACCTGGGAGCTTGTGCAATATAAGCATCAATCTGAAGCATGCTTTCTTAGGTTCAATAATTGTTGGAAGAATGAGGAGTTTGTCATTGATGCAGTTGTTGGCAACATGAGCATGAGGGATAAGTACAAGGTAAACTATTATGTGTTGCAATGTTGTCATTGATGTGAACATTGTATCTTGATATGGAGATCATGGTATAGATCATTTTGGTTGGTTCTAACATGTTTTGGGATGTTTGTGGAAGACAATTTTGTAATAAGGTTTGATCCGTGAAGACAATTGTGATGAAAAATGACTAAGTGTTTATACCAATGTTTTTGGGTACAAAGCATCCAGTTTTTGGGTCTGCACCAGTCCGCGAACTAAAATTTCACTCTGCGATTCTAGTATGTTTTTGTTGGCTGATAGAAGCATCTAATTCCAAAATTCCATCTTGTTTTGGCTTTTGGTTAAAAAGTTATGAATGACAAAAGTTCAGCCTGGCAGTTACAGTCATTTCCTATTTAGTGCATATAAGTTGGAAAGTCCGCACTTCTCCACGGATAGGATTTTGGTTTTGCAGATTTAAGGAGATGTTGACAGATGTCAATAGAGTGTGAATTCCAGATGGCATAGTATTTTGAGGTCTGCATGTCTGAATATGGGTATACTATTGAAGAATTTTTGTATTGGGTCTTCTATACTACTGACCTAATAGGTTTGAAGGTATGCGAAGATTAAATAAGTATTGTGGGATTATGTGGGAGCTATTATAGGTCCATGCTGACCTATTTCAAATTGTTTTAAGGATTGAATCTTGGCGCGAAGCATGTGTGGAAGGATTTGAGCCAACAAGTCATATATTGTCTATTTTGTATGATACATCTAATTAGGCCGACCTAATTGATGTTATACTTGAAGTGGATATAAAGTTAGATCATTTTTGGTGTTTTGATATATGAGAAACATGTATGTGATGTGAATGATGCGAATTGAGAAAATACAGTGTGAATCTAAGTTGTGAATGTTGAGCAAAATATTAGAGTGATGCGAATGCAGAGGAAAGAAGAGTGTTAGATCAAAATTAGATGAAGCGTGTAAAGTCGGTGTATTGAGCTTCATTGGAACTATATCTTATGCATATGCTAGATCCAATTGTAACAGTTCAATCTGGGTTGTGAGCCACAAACTTTCTTCTATCCATTTTCTTCTTTTAATAGACAGTGAGTTCACTTGGATAGTGAGTCCACTTGCAGTGAGCACTTTTGTAAGGTTATAATATATTGTGAGCTAATCCTCACTATGGTTTTTCCCATTTTGGGTTTTCCATGTAAAAATCCTGGTGCTCATGTGTTATGTGATGCTGTTGGATGTTTCATGCTTTCTTTCATTTACAACAACTGAATATGCTATATGTGGATTGGATGTTTAAATGTTTGAATGGTTTAAAAGAATATCGATTCCCCCCCTAGTATTTCAGGTGTTCAACAATAATATCGTTCCATAGCTATTTAAAAAATTTATTCCATTTTTTACCTTCTATATCAAGGTTCCAACATTTGTTTGTGTCTAAAAATTTCCTAATTGTTATTCAATGCTTTATATACATCCTTAGGTTTTACTTAGTTCAAAGCCATCGCACCATTTATGTCAATCGAGTTCCTCTCTATTTTCTTCAATCTATTCAAGGCCTTTTACAGTTTTGAGTGCTTTTCTAAGCACGTCCTCCATTGAGTTGGATATAAATTGAATTCTAAGTTGTGATGCCCAACGTTTTAGTTGATGATTGTAGATAATATCATTGAAACATCTAATGCCTCTTCTATTCATTTCTTTAGCCAAACACCCCCATATCATTGCAAGGGGTTTCTCTTTGTGATACAAATTTCACCATATGGAGTTGGTGGTATTTATTTTATTATTGATACCATTTACTTTCTCTCTATTGTTTGCTATATACCTAATTTGCTCCCATGCCTTCCATAGGCTTTTGAAAACATTGGAACCAGTTGAGGTTGTTAGGATTTTCCAGCAGGATTGAAGAGTTAAATTACCAATTATAATGCATATTTTAAACACAAAACAAAGAAATATAAATTCACAAAAGCAAGACAACAAAGATTTTAACGTGGTTCACGCTTTGGGCTACATCCACAAACAACAGCTCTTCCAGTTTAATTAAACTTCTAGCCAAAATACAACACATTAGCTTGCAGCAATATGTTGCTTATGTAACTTTAAATTATGCTCAGAATTTTGCAAGCTCTATTGTGTGTTACCATCACCAAACCATGACACTACTACTTCTTTCTGCGCACTGTTATTTTCCTACGTGACTGTCCAAATTCCTTTCACACATGCCTTGTTGCGAGTTACACATTCTCACGCACTGGTTGTTGGTGTTCCAATCTGCAGCAAATAAAACTAATTATTTCGGGCAATTTGATAACTATTTTTAATTGAATTTATTAATAAATTTTTGCCCCCCTTGCACTCCCCCATTAATTAATTTGGGGGAAACCACATCGGGAAAAGTGGTCAAAATATTGACTTGGAGCATGATCAAGCTACACATACCAACAATCTCCTACTCGGAGACTAATTAGCTCCACACCAAACCATCTCCCACTTGGAGACTGATCCCGTAGCACCGTTGCCCTTGTAGCTTTCACTAGAATTGACACCCCTGGACATAGCTATCTTTATTTCCATTATTTTAATTTTGAAGACCAACGGAAGTTGAAGAGGAAATCAACATCTCTCGTGTTACCACCTTCATAAACATATCCACTAAATTTTTACTTGTATGAATCTTTTCCAACTTTAACTGTCCAACCTCTGACACTGACCATATGAAGTGATATCTCAGTTGTATGTGTTTTGTCTTTGAATGCAAGGAGGAATTTTTAACAAAATAAATGGTACTCTGGCTGTCCGTAAATAAATAATTATCAACTTGTTGTTTTCCCAATTCCTCTAAGAAAAATTTCAGCCAAATCATCTCCCTGCTTGCCTTTGTTGCAGCAACATACTCTACCTCCTTTTGCAGCCTTGAAATCCAACTAACCGTTACAGTAAACACCTAACTTGTAGTGCTTCGTCTGGTATCAATATCGTCCGCCAAATCTGAGTCAACATAACCTTGTAAAGCAATGTCCGATCCCCCAAAACATAAATGTGTATTGGATGTCCCTCTCAAATATCTAAGAATCCATTTAACAACATTTCCAATGCTCCATTCCAAGATTACTCATATACCTACTCACAACTCCGACATGTGCAATATCTGGTCTCGTGCATACCATTTTGTACATTAAACTACCAATAGCTGAAGAGTATGGAATCTTGGACATTTTTTCTTCCTCTTGTGTCTTTGGACACATCTTCTTAGTCAATTTAAAATGACTAGGAAAAGGTGTGTTGAAAGCTTTGGCATTTTCCATATTAAATCTTTTTTAACACCTCAATATAATCACTTTGAGATAGAATTAATTTTTTATTTTTCTTATCTTGTGAAATCCTCATTCCAAGGATTTGTTTAGCTGCACCCAAATCCTTCATAGAAAAATATTTTGCTAACTTTTGTTTTAATTCATTAATGTGATCCATGTTAGACCCTGCAACAAGCATATCATCAACATATAAACATAGGATAATATAACTACCATTATCCAACCTCTTAAA
>VDFB02379436.1:0-43289 GCA_007258455.2 Sequoia sempervirens
TTACACTTTGATGATATGAATAAATAAATATTGCCAATCCCATTTTGAATCAACAATTATGTGTAATGGAATTATCATGAATGGATTTATTTTGAAGATGCAAAAGTACATGTGATTTGAGTTAATCTTAGGCACACTCGAGAGTTGGCCACTCGAGGGATCTCATAGAGTAGATAAGTATTTATCTTGTTAATACAGTTACTTTCATTTTGTACATGTTGAATTTGGATGAAAGTTATTTTGTGTTGAGCTTTGTTATGCACTCTTGCAGGTCATAGTTTTAAGTTTACAATCTTTAAGTTATGTTCATTTGGAAATTTCGAAGCACCTACTCCTGTTGTTAGTTACAATTCATTAAGTGTACTTTCTGTCAATAGTTAGTCATTAGAGTTAGTTGCTTTCATTTAAATTTTACAATTTAACTGCAAGTATTAATTCCTAGGTAATTCACATGCTTTCTAGAATAAGAATTTGAATGCTTTATAGTTTAAACAATTTCATGATTTCTAGTTTAGTGGATTTCTAGTTTAAATTTTATTTACAACCATTTTAAACATTCGAAAAATATAAGAGAGATGGCCAAGAAATCCCCTATTGCATACAACCTTTGAACACTACTTGATTGACTTAATTGATATATTTCTAACTAAAGTGTTAGGACCTTATGACAACCTGTCACCTCCAAAAAATCATTCCAAGCTCTGTTCCTTCTGCATTCACTTAAGTTTTCACGCTCCATTGCTCATTCCTACTTGCCCTAAAGTAATCTTTTGGCTTTCTGCATTCCCGGGCTTTTGTAAATACATATTCTCCTAATATTGGAAAAATGTTTGTTTCCTTGTAGTTATCCTCAATCTCTTGACAGGTGTTCCTCAAAAGCATTTATCAAAGGTTTTCAGTGATCTCTTGCATTATTTAATGACAACAGAGGAGTCTCCTTCAAGCAAGAAAGACAAGATGAAGTATAGTTGTCACATCCAAGATCGATGAGATCAAGGATACTGAGATCAAACACCTTGACATGGATGAATTTGTCAAGAGAACATAAAAGTGGCCCCTGGAAAAGGATTTGGAGTCCATTTTTCACTATAATCTTCCTCGGGTAGCATCTTTTCTAGTAGTAGCTCATTGTTCAGAATTTGTTCTACAGGTTGGCTCACACTATGTTAGAGATGATAGAAGTGTTAGAGACTGTTTAGGATAGATTATGATGAGGTTGGATTTATATTTCTTTGATGTGTTTTTCAAGGTCCCCACCATGGATAAGTATACAAATATTTCTATTCAACATGCCCAGGAGGCTTATGATAGGGATCAAAATGAAGCCAAGCAGTTGATCAACACAAAATGGTTGAAAACTCCAAGGCCCACCATTTCAAGATGGCCTAAAAGTCTTCCACGCAGTGACTTCAAAGAGGGTGTCTGTGATATGATCACTCTTCTAAGCAGAGTGAAAGGATTTCCAGCTTCAACAACTTTTCAAGAATGGATGTACGAGTATATCAGGATCATTAGGTGAAAGAAGACTCACATTGACTGGGGTACACACATTAGTGGTGAAATTCATGAAAAAATTATCAATGTGCATTCTACCCTAGATTTCTATATGACCTCATACCTAGTGTATGTTGTAGCTATGATGAGACAATATCTAGGTCTATCAACGAAAGGAAATAGAAGTCTTGTGCCAATGTATAAGTTCTATCCTCATATCACTTTAAGAGGCAACATCAAACATTTAAGAAGAGTGAATGATGCTTTCTTCGCACCTTTTCTATTCATGTTTGATCCATCCTTAGAAAATAAAATAGTATCTGATGAGGCATGGAAGGTTGTAAATAGGTTTGGATGTATTTTCTTGCAATTTCTCACCTCTACATACCTAAGGGTAGGATGCTACACAAGATGCCCCTACATGTTGCCAAGATATCCTTATGACAAGTGGGTTTTAATGGAGTTATGCACACATCTTATCATAGTGCATAAAGAATGGGAGGCTATTCATAAACCAGGCATGAAGTTTCCAATTTCCATTGGAAGATATTCAATTCAAACTGTACAGAAAGCCAAAGTAGTGGCCTTAGAAATGTAAATTATGACTATAAGGACTTACAGATATAGACATGATTTTGACTATAGAGGCAAGAAAGGAAAAATAAAAAAGAGTGACAACCATGTTTACCACTTTGAAGACATATGGGTAGAGTGTAGAGATGAGGAAGATATCAAGAAAATGGATTTTTGTAGAATTATTGTGGAACAAATCAATGATCTGGGCTAGGCAGATCTTCCAAAAGACTTTAAAGATCCTGGTGATATCTTAGATGTTGCTTATGATAACAAAGAGATAGAAAGCAACTCCTTGCCTCTTATCCAATGGTCCAGAAAAGAGAATACTTCCATTTGGCAGAGGCTCACTCCCATTTTGAACAACATAAGTGAATGGTTGCAAAGGCAAGGATTTCGGTTGAAGCCTTTTAGGACAGTTTGAAGGTAAAGTATCAAAAGGAGAATCCAGTCGATAGCAAGAGCTCCAGACCAATCATAAATTAGGTGTTTCTCCCTCTTCCTCACACAAAGGGCCAAAAATCACATTTACCTATGGGAAGAGTATGACACAAGCTGTTGAAGAGGAGAAAAATACTGAAGAAGAGCAACCATCTGGAGAAGAACAATAACCTAAATTAGAGGATTCTAAAATAGAAGAAGAAGGTGAAAGTGAAGAATATGGAGAAGATGAAAAATTAGAAGAAGATCAAGAAGAGGAGGAAGGTAATGAGGAAGAGCAAAGGAATGATGAGGAAATGTGGTTGTCTCCACAAGAGAGCATCGTTGAAGATCCCCCCATACATCATCACTTTTCATTGCCACAACACCTCACACTCCTATTACCACTTCTCCCCCACCTCCTCTTCCCACTTCACCCCTACCTACAACTGGTTTGCATGCACTTAAAGTAACAATACCCCATCAGTGCATTGAAATCGTTATGCTCCTTCCATGGGATCAATTTTGTAGAGTATTGATGTTACCTCTGGTTCTCCATCGTCAATTCAAAGTTTGTCTTCACCATCATTTGACATTTCCTCACAAGCTGAATTTGATCGGTTCATGAGATAATCATTGCTAGATACATCAAGTTTGCAGAATCCTGGGGCAGTGATGACTGAGACAACACCAATTGTGACTACAATAGTTGTTTCCTACATATGCAACTGCAACACAAGAATTGGCAATAGGATCTAAAGGTGATGTATTATCCCTTCCTCCATGGTTAGCTTCACAAGTATCTAAATAGAAAAAGTAGGTGATTTCTCCTGATGAATTAGATCTTGAGGAGATAGCTCTTCCAAAACCCAAGGGGAAGAAAAATCCAAAAAATCACTCTAGGTTTCACATGGATAAATCGAGATATAAGTATGAGGATATTACAACACCATTCCAAGGTAAGAGTGAAGTAAGCATGGAGGATTATACCATCACGAGGATCAAACTTGGGAAGATTACACATACAAGTGCTAAAGATCCTTAACTACCTTGATGGAGAAGTTTGATAAGTTGGAGGAAACCAAGAACATGTACAAAGCAAAAGTTGAGAACTATGCTTTTGTATTGAGAAAAATTATAGGGTCTTCAGACAATGAGTAACTAGTGGCAGAAAAAGTTGAAAAGTGTTATTCTAAATGTAAAATTGTATATGAGTTTGTTGATAAAATAATCGAAAAAGGTTCAAAACTCATAACCATTTCTCATGAAAGGATTGCTCAAATATCTAAGATGAAGCTAGAAATTGATAAGAAAGAAAGTAATCTTACTATGGAGTAGAAGGAAACGAAGCACAGTCTTGAGTCTTAGTTGAAATTCAAGGAGATAAAATTGTGCAAGTTAGTGGAAGTTGGGGTTATTCCCAACAAAGAAAAGTATGTGGAGATTAGAGAGTCCATCAAGAACTGCATACAAGTCATCAAGACTCTCATCAAAGATGTACGACAGGTACAAAAGGATGTCGAAGGAAATCATATTTTCATGGTGAACATAATTGAAGAGTTGCATGGGAAACTTCTTGATGAAAATCATACATTCCTCCTAACAAGTGAGATTGTTCAAATATTCAAAGAAACTATTCAAAAGCAAGTGGAAGATGGAGCCCTTTCATTGACTTCAATGGACACTTTGTGTGATGTACAATTAACTTTGGACAATCTCAAAACACGTCTAGATAGATGTAAAAATGTTTGTTCTATTGCAAGCAAGTCCGTCACAAAGTTCCACACTATTATTGATTAGACTTCTAGACCAGATGAAGCAATAATGCAAGAGATCATGAAGAGATATGAACATTTCCAAGCCAAGAGCAAGGAACCATAAATCTTCTTACATTTCCAGAGATATATTTTTATGCTTTCTTTATGCTTTATGTAAATAGGTCTTGACATTTTTACATGTCATTTTGCAAAATGTAATTACATGTAAAAATGGAGATGTTCTCCTACATTCTTGGACATCACCTTTGAATAAGTCAATAGTTGGTTAGGGTTTCTCCTAGATTAGCTCTCTTCTCTCATCTATAAATATGAGAGAGTTCTATTGTATTATTTACCTTTTATCTTATGCAACGAAGTGTTGCTCATTTGTGAAGCAATATTGAAACTTTGAGTTCATTGTTGTGAAAATATTTTTGATCAATAAAGAAGACTAAATTGCACACAAAACTTTGTGTTGGGACAATTATCTTGTTATTCGATTGGATTGGCAGTGTTTTATCAATTGATATTAGAGGGCTTTTGAGTTGATTTGTGGACTTTGTGCTACACCTTTTGCTTGGAATTACGAAATTGCTAATAATATTGGTGGATGATCTATACAAATTTGTGCTTATAATTGTTCATGATGTTCGTGGATATGTTTGTGAAGTATATTGAAGACTTATTGCTTCATTTACATTGCTAGTTACTTTATTGTAAAATTCATCATTGAAGACTACAAAAAAACTTTATGCCTCAGTGATCCTTCTTGTTACTTATATTTTATTATACTGGTACTCCTAAAATTTTCTTTGACAAGTTAGAAGTATTGGGAATTATTGCTTAGGTTTTATTTAAAGTTGTATCACATCAAAAAATAAAAACCGTGAAACATTGTAAACATATTCTCTGAAAAAAGAGAGAATCATGAATGTGATACACCCCCATATGATTAGTTTAGTGTACATATTGTAAAGTTTAGAATAGTTTACTTTAGTTTCATTAAGTAGTAAGACACGTGCCTCCCCTTTTTGAGAGCAGATATTTCATCTCATAATAAATGTGGCTGGAAATCAAGTTTTGTAATCTGTAAAGAGATTACAAAATTTTCACCCAACACCCGGATGGATCTGCTTCATTAATTGATTGATCATTACAATGTCTAGTGCTACAAGGTTCATGCTATAGTTGGTCCACCAAATGAGGTCACTCTTTCTTAACAACTTTTGTTAAGTTCGCCATCAAAGAAAAATCAAAAGGCGGGAGTATAATTGATGACAACTTTTTATAATTTTAGACACTAGCTAGCTTACTTTTGGATATATTCAAAGGAGAATTTTTATATTTACATATCTCAAGGAAGGTTTGTAATTAATTCAATTAGAGATAGATGATGAATGTGTAATAAATATTTAATGCAATCCAATTATTAAATACTAATGTACTCTTGGCCCTTGGTGTTGATATGATCTCCACCAATGATCATACCTTAGGTTTGTTGTCCTCACCCATAAAAGATAATATTCTCTCATTGTAAAGGTGGTTGAAACTACAATTATTGTAACTAAACATTTTGAAATCAATACAAGCAAAGCATTAAATTTTGGTGTTCTACTTGTGGTTTCTCATGTTTGCATGGTTCCTTTTCTTCAATTTTAGATAAAGCTTAGTTATGATGATGATGAAGTGTGAAGATATTTGATAAATCTCTAGTTCATACCATTTGTAGCTTGCTGATTGTAAGTTGCTTTGTATGGTTAATTTGAACCTTGCTTGGTATTAGTTCAATTGTGAAGATTTATTTAAGTTATGTTAGAATTGGGTATTTATATGAATTTTTATGATCTAAAAATCTTTCATTACCTTTGAATATTGGGGTGTGTGCAAGAAGTTGAGTCCACTTTTTGGCCAAAAAGTGGAAGTGTTTTCCCTAATTTTCAGAATTTGTCAAATTTGACCTTAAAATTTGAAGCACTTAGAGATGGAATCTTAAAAAAAGTCGCTGATCATAAAATGTAGTACTCGAAGTCTAGTTTCCAAATATGTAATTTATTTCAATACCCAGATGGTACAAATTGAGTTTCAATAGGCGTTTCTAAAAACCACTATTTAAAAGTCACTTTTTTCTTACCATACCATGCATGTGTACGACATCCATAGTTTGACCTAAATTATCGTATTTTTCTAAATCCTCTTGGGAAAAGATTTATGACTCACTGAAGCACGTTTTCGATATTTTTTTATATTTTTTAATTGATTTTTTTTTTGTTAAATTTTTATTAGCCATATTTGTCATTTTGAAAAATCGTCGTGTACGACACGCATAAGATGACCTAAACTTATCTTTTTTTGATTTTTTTTGTAAATTGAAAGGGTTGTCTGAAATGCGTTTTGGTGCAATTCGTTTTACAAAAACTATTTTAGTAAAAGTTATTAAAATATTAAAACCTTGATAATTCAAGTTTATGGACCAATTTCATTAAAAATTAATTGAAAAATAGAAAAAATAATCAAATTGTAAAAAAAATTACATATTTGGAATCTGCACTGTCTCATCTATAATGGGTTTTAATTTTTTTTTGGCAAAATAGGTCTTCAAACATATGTCCAAAGTCACTATTTTCTTGTGACATTAACATGACCTTCAAGTTGCAGGTCAAACCAGGTCCAAAGCTTAGGTTTGGGTCCCCAAGCCATTTCCCAACCAAAAACAAGCCAAAAACTCGACCAAAAATTCGATTAAAAAAAAATATTTTTAAAAAATAGGATCTCATTTTGAAAATTGCCAAAAATGGAAAGTTTCCATTTTAAAACAGGGATCGTCTTTCAAAATGGAAATTTTTCAAAAATTGAAAGTTTCTAAAATGGAAATTTTTCAAAATTGAAAGTTTCCAAAAATGACAAGTTTTCAAAACAGGATCCGGTTTGAAACTTGCCATTTTAAAATTTCGTTTTGGAATTTTTCAAAATGGGATCTTGTTTTGAAAAATTTCCAAGATCCGTTTTGAAAATTTCCAAAATGGAACCGTTTGAAAACTTTCCTTTTTTGGAAACTTTCAATTTGGAAAATTTTCAAAATGGGATCCCATTTTGAAATTTTTCCAAAAACAATTTTTTTTCAGATTTAGATCCCATTTTTTAAATTTAGGCTCGAGATCCCAAGCTAAATGGGATCCTATTTTTTAAAAATGAGATCCCACTTTTAAAAAATGGGGTCCTGTTTATAAAAAAACGGGATCCCATTTTTTAAAGATATCAAGTTTCCACAATCCATTACTGTTTATCAATTTTATTTCTGGCTTTGATTGTGTTGGAAAAATCTCCAACACAATCAAAGCCAAAAATAAAATTGATAAATCCCATTTTTTGCAAGGTAATTTCATTTTTTTGCCTAAGGCAAAAACTTGCACATTTCGTGGAATCATCTTCTTGCATTTACCCATTGCACTGTTCTTGTAGCATTGTGAGTCAATATCTTATTAAGCATGAATTGGTTCTATGAAGGACCTATCTATCTGAACCATCAAACCATTATTATCATTATACTTAGGGTTTCTCAAGTTAATCTCTCCTTACCCTATCTTTGAAATTCATTTGAAATTTTGAGTTATTTTAGAAAGAAAAGCATCACCTAAATTGCAGTAATAGATGTTGAAGTCTATTTTCAGATGCTAGATCTAGAAATCTAGTTAGGGTTTCATATCAAATCCAAACCATTCAAAGCCTTGTTATCAAGTTCCAACTAGATAATTGTAAGGTCCCTTGTTAAACAACAAACCATTAAACCACTAAGTCATTTTTGTAAAGTTAAGAACCAACTATCAAAGCCTTGGGGTAATCTTTCTGATTCTTAGAGATTAGGTTTCCTTTCAAGAGAGACATAATATTTAGTATTTTGTTTGTGTTGTGATGTATAAAAACACTCATCAATAGAACTGGCACTAGAAGGAGGGCTTAAAGGTTTTACTCAAAATGGAGCACATAGGCTCATTCTCCCCTAAGAGATTTGAGTAGATACTTAGATCTACGCCTAAGAAAGGGAAATTTGTTGAGCTAGGGTTTCCCATTAAATCTAGGAGTTTTAGAACAATGGATAATCATTAATTGCACCACAAGGTCCTCTAGTTACCCCACCAACACCACTAATGGCTTGGATATCTAACAATCCCTCTCCCATCCATTTCAATGCATACCATGTGTGTTGCCAAAAAATGTATAGTTGGACATTTTTACGCTCACTTGAGTCTCTCTCATGGACTTTGGCTTGATTTTTCCTAGATTTAATATTGTAATGTGCTCAACACATTCACATTAGGTCTTGGACTCTTGAGAATCATTCAAAATTCTAAGATGTCTTGTAAAAGTGTTGTGAAGTGTTGTAACCCACTTTCACACTTTTCTAGGACCCTTTCATTATAATTCACTTGAATAACCTCTTTTTATTACTTACCAAGTCTTATTTTAAAGTGTTGTAAAGAGTTGTAACAAACTCTCACACTTTTCTAGACTTGTCATCACTAATTCAATCATTTCTTATGTTTAAATGACCCCTTAATTCACTTTTTGACCATACTTAAGTGTATTTTTTAGAATATTCCCGTTAAACAACATTAAATGCACTTTAATTCCCAACACCCAGTAAAATTTCCTTGGTGGGACCAAGTCACCACCTAGGGCGACTTAGTCCCATTGGGCACAAAAAATGAAAATAATTTTAATTTTCTGGCTGGATTTTATTCTCTTAACCTTGAGGTCGGCCTATGATGTGTTATTTTTGAGAAATATTGGAAAATCAAGTATAAATAAAGGGTTTTTCCTCTCATTTTAAACCTAATTCATTCAACAATCAAGCAATCAATCTCTTAACTCATTCTCAAACATTCTAAGCACTCTAAGCATTATCAAGTCATCCATTGGAGCACTTCATTGCATATCTTTTGATTTCAACATCAAGGGTTTGGTGAGTTTATGACATTGCATGTTATTCATTCATCATTGTCTCTTTATTTCATTTCATTATCTAGAGTTTGATTACCAAATTGGGGTTTGACCAAGGAAAACCCCTATACTCTAACCCTTAACTCTTTTTCCCCTCTTTGCACATGTTTTTGCAGGTTTTGTACGCTGATTTTTCAAAGTGGAAGGTGTTAAAAAGGTGTTTTCAATCCATCAAAGTCATCAAAGTCAACAAAGCCCTAATTGAAGCTTGGAGACCTCTTTCAACCCATTTTTTGTAGAATCTGAATCAGACATCTATTAGGAAAGGAAGTACAAACCGAAAGCCACAAAATCATGTCCCGAATTTCTCGAGATTCCCAAGTGGACTAAGTCACCATCTATGGTGAATTAGTCCCACTGTTAGGCCTGAAAAGTGGTTTCTACAATTCTGGATACCCATTTGGCTTCCTATTCTAGCAGATTTTCCCTAAAACTGGACTAAGTCTCCCAACTTGGCACAAGTTTCCCAATCATCTTTTCTAGTCAACTATGTAGGATTCTAGAGCCTCTCTGCATCAAAATTTAGATTCCAGGTGCACCTCTCTAGTCTTGTTTAATTTTGTTAATGTTTACTTGCAATCTTAGGTATTTTTGCATACATCACTGTGTTTTCAAACACTTTGCATTTCTTAGGTTTTGCATTAATAATCATCTTTCTTTTTCAATTTATTCATTTAGGCATATTGAATCCATCCTTGCATTGATTTTGAGTGTAGACATTATTCATTTTGGGTCCATTTCTCCCCTTTTAGGTGAAAAATCGTAGAAGAGTTAGAGAACCCTTGGATACCCAAAATCATTGTCCACACCATGACATGCCAAAAATACAAAGTCTTCAAAGAAAATATACAAAATTTCTAGATTCAAAAAGAGTGTGTGGCTTGTTGCTTGTTTCCCTACTCCTTGGGAGAGGAATCATTTTATTGGTTTTTGCATCTACTAGCTAAATCCATTACATCATGGCCCGTCATGAAGAGTACATTTTTGGATATATTTAATATTCCAATAGAGCCTAAAAATTTGTATACGTAGTTTGTGGATGTAAAGAGACAAGATAATGAGCTCATCAATACTTTCAACAATAGATTCTATAAGGCTTATACTCACCTCCAAGATCCCTATCTCCTTGATGATGAAGTAGAAAGGCAAGTATATTATTCAACTCTAGATAATCTCACATCAGTGTTTGTCAAGAGAGTCAATCCTACACCACCTTGTCTCAATGATGCTTATGCCAAAGCTATTAAAGTTAATGCACAATTGGGGCAGTTGAGAGCTAGTTGATTGAACCATATTTGCACCTAAGAATTCCTAATCAAGTCTATAGGATTAATCAAGACTTGAGCCATCATACAAGTTTGTACTTAATCTAGTCCCAGTAGCCACAAGAGTTATGATTCTCCATCTAGGGGTTTCAATATCTAAGGCTCCCCCATCACATTTTACTTATAAGCGATTGAGGCTACTAAGATTAAGAAAGAAAAGGAGAGAGATGACATCAAATAACTCACTAAACAAATGAAAAAGCTAACAATAGAGGTAACCCACCTTTGCAACCAAAACAAATATTTGTGTTGGAAAATTAAGGTGAAACTTGCAACAATACGAACTTAAGAATGTGTTTGCAAATATGAAATTATGTATTCAAGATTACCAATAATGTGTTATGTGATTAGAAAATCCAAAAATGAAAGCAAAACAACAATACCACAAGTTGAGAATCACAAGTGACATAAGATATACGTGAAGAAACTCTTGCTAGAAAAAAATCCACACCCAAAGAGATGCAATGCTTGTATTAATCTTCAAATGAAGTATACATCAATACAACACTCCTCTCTAAATCTCAACAACACTTCGTTACTTTGACAACCTGCAAAAAAACTTATGAAACCACTATCTCAAGGCTCCAATATATAGATATTTGTGGGAGAGAATACCACTTGTGGTATCCCAAAACAATAAGTAAAACCACCTAGAAAAACTCACAACCCTCTTAGTGGACAACCCATAAACATAGCAAAAAATATTAAATGATCACATGGCCTTCACATGGGCACCTAACCTATAGCCAACCAAAATTGGTCAATCCTGAGTGCTCCATTAGTCTTTGACGACTACGACAACTCATACCCAGAACATGAAAACTTGGGCACCCAACCCAAGATAACATGCACAACAAGCAAGATCATGTACTTCTGGGTGGTCCCCACCCAAAAAGTGGACACCCAAAGGGAACATTCTCCCAGGATTCTCTATAACAGTCACCATAGTGGGTCCACCTCCATGAATGTAATTAAAATTCGTAATATTTTTCCTCTCATGTCCTCTAAGACACTTTCCAAAAAATGTGGAGGCACATAATATCAACTTGGATAGCAATTATAATGTCACCTATTCTAACAATTTGTAGAGAAACTATTAGTCAAATTTTAGCCAAAACTAAGGCCAAAATCAAGGATATTAGAGGAAAAATAAATTTTGGAATACTAGACCAAATAATGGAGTACCCTCTCCTTTGGACACTCCAGTTGCACCCGAGCTCCGTCAAAAAATAGGCCTCCGAGAAGAGTTTATTTGGTTAAGGCTGCTATGTTGAATTGGTGCATATTTCTCAATACCAGTCGACACTTAGAGTTGAATTATCACAAATATTAGATAGTTGTGAACATATTCCAAAAATAAGTGCAAAATTTAGAATCTCAGGACATTTCTAGCCCCTATGGACATGAGATTGTGCCATATCTCAACTTATGATTATGCTATGGTTTTGAATAGTTACTCTTTTCTTAGGTAGGAAGAAAATGAGCCTCACAATGAGGAATCTTTGGAAAATTTGTTTGGGTCAGAATTAGTTTCAGGGAAATAGGAGAAAGTCCATGGTTACCAATAATATAAAGGGTTGTATAACCTCAAGAGCTTCGAGCCTAAAGGACCTTTCATAACCTCTACTCCTCAAAATAGTTTTTAGGTGCCTCTAAATCTAGATGATAACAATAATACAACACCTCTGAAAGTTCCTACCTAGTTCTTTGAGAAATAATCTTTGTCCCAAACTAAAATTGCACAAATGGGCTAGTATGATGCTGGCGAATTAAAGAAAATGAAGGCAAGTCTTTCTGTTCTTGACTTGATGAAAGTTCCTAAAATTAGGAGTGCTTTGTTTAATTCAATTTAGGAACCAACTAAGATTGAGGTGCCACCCAATGAGTTAATATTGAAGAATTCTCAAGTAAAAGGAAGGGAAAAAGCTTAGGTCTCTCATGCAAATACTCCAATATGTACATAGATAAAAAGGAGCCCCCCCTTTTCTATTGATTTTATGGATATTTAGTAAAAATATTCATAATTTCTTGGTAGATTTCGTTGCTTCAATGAATGTCATGCCCCTAGCCGTGTGTAAAACATTATGCCTCACTCCTACTAAACCTACAAGGTAGGTCACTTAGATAAAACAGAGGTAAACATAGTGGGAGAACTTAATCATATTCATATGCAACTTACCTCTGATCCATGTGTCCAACATATCATTGACATTCAAGTAGTTGATCTATCTTAGATATGTATGCATGTTATTAAGTCAAGATTGGTCCAAGACTCTTAATGGTTACATGACGATGAAATTTTCTCATATGTGGCTTCCATGGAATGGCATCACAAATCAAATCCAAATTGAAAGAGATCCACAAATGAAACATTTAATTACATAGTACAATCAAAATAACGAGATATTATTCTCGTAAGTTTATTTTGGTATTTATATTCCTGAATGGTGTAGGAGCACCTTGGTAATGTCATGTTTCCATCTTGAAGGTTGATAAATTTTTGGTGTTCCAACATTTCTCAAGGGTTGTTTAAGTCATTTTCATGTGTTAAAGTCATTAGGAGGTCATTATGTCATGCAATTTTGATATAAAAATGTAAAAAGATGTCAAAAGTTGTCACAAATTGCAAAAAATTGAAAAGTTGCAACAAAGACAACATTGGAAGGTGAAAGGTCATGGAGTAGTTGTAGGAAGTTTTATTTGATGAAGGCAGTTGGATACTAAAAATTCAGTTGTAATGCCTTTATAAAGGCCTTGTAAACTGATTTTGAGGTGTGGGTGACTGTACATCAAATTTTGAATGAATAAAAAGCATTAAATTCTGCATATTCTCACAGAAAATCACTATGTTCAAGATGTTTACAACTCTGTATGGGGAGGAAGACATGTGTGGATGTATTTAAATGATGGCATAACCAATCACCTTCCAAATCCTTTTTTTTCATATATTTTGGTACTGTTTGAGTTATTGTAAATTCTCATAAAATTGCCAATACCTTGTCCTAGGGTAACAGTGAGATCATAAAAATTGATTTCTTCATTCCTAGTCATTAGAATCCCCTAAAAATTGGTGGATAGCAAGATATTGATGTATTATACAAGATTCCTAAGCCACAACATGAGAAGGTGAGGGTTTGAGTCAATATTATATTGCCTTATGTCTGAAAATAGGGTTTTATGGGCAAAGAATGAGGTTAGCACTTAGGGTTTGAAAAAACACCTTTGGAAAGGGACTTTTGAGTGTTTAATAAGCTTGTACATGTCAAATAAGGAATGCTTGAAGCACTGGTTGAGAGAAATTAAGTTGGGAGATAGGAAAATCAATAAGCCCATGTTGGAGCAAAGCCTATTTGGCCTAATTCGGTACGTTGACAGACTATTTTTGAGGCCTAATTTGGTACACTGACAGACTATTTTTGAGCATACTTTCACAGAATAACCGGTGTCAATATTTTGGTATGTTTTAAAAACCTTAGAGGGGACTTTAAAAATCTCTTTACAATCTTGAAGGGAGGTCTATGGCGAAAGTTTTCTCAGATAGTATGTGTTAGGAGTGATACAAGGAGTTAGGATAGTCCATAATGAAATAATGAAAATGTGAATGGTTTGCATTGTTGGGTTTATTAAAGAGTTTAGCCTTGCTATCTTAACTCAATTGAAGGTGTCCAAAGTGTGGAATCAGTGATTTATGTATTGGGAAGTAAAGTTTGAGATTTGATGGGTTGTGAGTGCCATAATTGTATGATGGGGATAGTTGGTAAGAAGTGGTCTAAAACATATGTTTTAAGGGACTCAATTGATTTGAATCAATCGTTTTCAAGTTAATTAAGGTGTTTTGAGGGCTTGATAAAGAATTGGGACTCTGAATTGTGATTTGATTGTTGAATCAAGAGTCTTGTGAAGGGAAGATGCATTTGTGATGGGTAAGCAAACAAAGGAATTTTTTGAGTTTGTTAATTGGAATTGAGATAGTTTATTTTCTTCCTTTGTACTTGCATCAGATTGGTATCAAAGCTCAACAAAAGAACTGGGCTAGAGAAAGTTGGTTTTGTGTTTTGTGGTTGTGTTTGTGTAGGTTAGGAAGAACCTAGTTGGTGGCCAAAAGACTAGGTTGAGGATAAGTGGAAAGGACCTAGGTGAGGCTGAGGAAGTTGAGTGAGTTGTGAAGCAAGGAGAGACGTGTTGAAAGATGGAGAATTTGAGAAGACATTTGCAAGTAGAGGAAGAGAGGAAAAGGAGAAAGAGGCAAGAGAAATTTGACAAAGAGGTTGTAGAATTAAAGCAAGAGTTGAGCAGGATGGATAAAGAGTTCCAAGATACTATGATGGAGATGAAACAAATGATTGAGTAGTTGTATAGACAAGCCACAAGTTGGCATTTTAAAGTGAAGAAAAGAGTTACATGCCCCATTCAAAAGATAACAAAAAGAAGAAGGAAAATGAAGATAAGAGAGAAGGATGAAGAAGTATTTGCAGATGCACAAGAGGAATTCAAGGATGTAGAAAAAAAAGATTTTGTAGCCATGAAGAACCTGATTTCAGAAGAAGACTTTGAGTTGATGAAGTGATGATCAAGAATGAGTTGCTTTTGGAGATTTGCAAAGAGATGAGAAAAGATGGAGGTAATGTGATCAATTTAATGTATTCTTTCTTTATTGTGCTAATATTTTGGACCCAGAAACATTTGCAGATCACAGTGCAACAAATAGGAGAAGGAAAAGATGTCGAGATGAAAATTGTGAAGCAACAGAGTGTTGGCAAGCAAGAAAGAAAATTAATTTTCATGGACAAGATGAAGCCAAAAGTGAAGATGAAGGTGATTGAGAGTAGTTTCAAGGTGGATCAAAAGCAAAGAATACAAAGGATGAATATTTGTTGAAAACTACACATTCAAGTGGACTTGAATTTCATTTGACTGGGAGTATGGTGCAAGAGCACCTTGGAAATGTCATGTTTCCATCTTGAAGGTTGATCAATTTTTGGTGTTCCAACATTTATCAAGGGTAATTTAAGTCATTTTCATGTGTTAAAGTCATTAGGAGTTCATTATGTCTTGTTTTTAAATAAAAATGTAAAAAGATGTCAAAAGTTGTCACAAATTACAAAAAATTGAAAAGTTGCAACAAAGACAACATTGGAAGGTGAAAGGCCATGGAGTAGTTGTAGGAATTTTTATTCAATGAAGGTAGTTGGAAACTAAAAATTCAATTTTAATTCCTTTATAAAGGAATTGTAAACTGATTTTGAGGCGTGGGTGATTGTACATCAAATTTTGAATGAATAAAAAAATTAAATTTTGCATATTCTCATAAAAAATCACCGTGTTCAGGCTATGTATGGCTCTTTACGGGAAGGGAGACATGCGTGGATGTTTTTAAATGATGGTATAACCAATCACCTTCCAAATCCTTTTTGTTTCATTCATTTTGGTACTGTTTGAGTTAGTTATTGTAAATTCTCAGAAAATTGCCAATACCTTGTCCTAGGGTAATAATGAGATCATAAAAATTCATTTCTTTGTTCCTAGTCATTAGAATCCTCTAAAAATTGGTGGATAGCAAGATATTGATGTATTATACAAGATTCCTAAGCCACAACATGAGAAGGTGAGGGTTTGAGTCAATATTATAATGCCCTATGTCTAAAAATAGGGTTTTATGGGCAAAGAATGAGGTTAGCACTTAGGGTTTGAAAACAAACCTTTGGAAAGGGACTTTTGAGTGTTTAATAAGCTTGTACAAGTCAAATAAGGAATTCTTGAAGCACTAGTTGAGAGAAATTAAGTTGGGAGATAGGAAAATCAATAAGCCCATGTTGGAGCAAAGCTTATTTGGCCTAATTTGGTACACTGACACACCAATTTTGAGCATACTTTCACATAATAACTAGTGTAAATATTTTGGTATGTTTTAGAAACCTTAGAGGGGACTTTAAAAATATCTTTACAGTATTGAATGGAGGTCTATGGTGAAAGTTTTCTCAGACAGTATGTGTTAGGAGTGATACAAGGAGCTAAGATAGTCCATAATGAAATAATGAAAATGTGAATGGTTTGCATTGTTGGGTTTAGTGAAGAGTTTGGCCTTACTATCTTAACTCAATTGAAGGTGTCCAAAGTGTGAAATCAGCGATCTATGTATTGGGAAGTAAAGTTTGAGATTTGATGGGTTGTGAGTGCCATAATTGTATGATGGGGACAACTGGTAAGAAGTGGTCTAAAACATATGTTTTAAGGGACTCAAGTGATTTGAATTAGTCATTTTCAAGTTGATTAAGGTGTTTTGAGGGCTTGATAAAGAATTGGAACTCTGAATTGTGTTTTGAGTGTTGAATCAAGAGTCTTGTGAACGGAAAATGAATCTATGATGGGTAAGCAAACAAAGGCATGTTTTAAGTTTGTTAATTGGAATTGAGATAGTTTGTTTTCTTCCTTTGTACTTGCATCACTGAAGTCTTTCATATTGAGGAAGTAGCGATCATACTCTACAAATGATGCTAGAAAATTTAGTCAAATTCTTGATAGTACTAAAATGTGCATGGAAACAAATGAAGATATCACCTTAGATGACAATGGGAGGCTATTTGAAGGTTTCCAATATTTTATCTCCAAATGTGTTTTAGATCAATTGGATTTGGGGAATAAAGTTAGTATAGAGGACTTGATGCTACCATGTTGGTACAAAATTCATAACACATCCTACTCATAATTCACATGTTCTTTATGTCAGACCACAATCAAGAAAATCAAGAGTCATCACAATATCTTTGAGTCACCAAAGGTGGATTCCACTCAGGAACCTTTCCCATCCAAAGTCCCCTTGACTTACAAGGATCAATCTAATGAAATTGCATAGAAGGAGAAGGTACACTCAAGTAAAAAGATAAATAATTAGGTTTGTAATTTAAGGTTTGATGAGTCAAAATCCAAATAGGGTGCAAGATCTAGATTTGAATTGATTAGTCGGGCATGGAACAAACCTTCTTTGTTTCCCTCAACCTGCAATTCTCATGTACTAACAACATCGTAGAATATGAAGTGTTGGTGCATGGACTTCTTATAGCCATTCACAAAAGGGAAAAAGTATTACAAGATTTTAGTGACTCTAAATTGGTTGTAAATCAAGTTTACGAATAGTTTTCCTACCATGATAAAAGATTAGGATGTTATCCGAACTAGGTGTTGGACCTTATAGTGAAAATTGTGAAAAAAATGAGCCATAGGATCAAACAACAAACAAAGACACCTTCCCCACAAGAGATCTACAAAAAAATAATTTATATATTCCTCAACAAGAAAAAGCTACAAAATAACCTCAACAATCTTCAAGGAAAACAAGAGTCCTCAAAGGTTGAGAGTTTGAGCAAAAGGCTGAAAGCTCGAGAGAGAAAAAGAGAGATAATACAATGAGGGTTGAGTGCTATATAGGAGCAACCCTAAATGGTAAAGGGATTAGATCAGGATAAGTGTCAACATCATATGTGATGAGAAAAAATGATCTAATAATATCTCACTTTAGTTAACATAGAAAAGCACTTAGGTAACTTAATAAAGAACTCCCAAGTTTAGCTTAAGTGCATGAGAATAAATTAGACTAATAATGAATTATTTAGATTAATTAATTATTATCTAATTCATGATTATTCTAACACCACCCATAAGGTAAACTTAGGGAGTAGCTAAGAACCCTAAAAATAATGCAAAATGGGTCCTGAAAAACTAGGCCTGGTTAGGTACCCATGTACAAACAAAAGATCTCTCAAAATTGGAGAAAAGAAGAAAACCACCGTGGGAGAAAACTCATCTCCAAAAGAAAGAAAGGTGAATGAAGGACTGGAAATCCTCTAAATCAAGGTGAAAGATAAAGAAGCCTCCAACCGAAACAATGTCCCAAAAAAGAAAAACATGTAGAACATCATTGAAGCACAAAGAAGCTGTAGATTGCTATTAAATGATGACTAATATAGTGCTAAAATAAAGAATCTCTAGAAATAGGAATGAAATATTTTCTATATGGTAAATGAACCATCTCACTAAAATGTTTTTAACCAGCCACTAATGTACAATGCATCTGAAATTATATATGAACAAGAACTAGATACATAGATCAGTCAAATGTGAAACCAAGGAAGAATTATCATCAACAATAAAACCCCCCGTAATTTTGAAGAGGGAGAGCCATGATAGGTACATTGAAACTATGTGAAACCAAGAAGTTCATATAGGAGAAACAACCTACAAATAAAAGGGTGTGCAAACTAAGGCACACATGCATGAGACAAGAATCACTAGGATTCACTGCTATCGTGGAAGGGTCAATCACTTGAAAAAGGTATGATGGAAAACCAAAGGTGAACATAAACCCCCTATGGAAATTTATATCATAGTGCGATTACAAAAGGCACAACAAGATGTGCAAAATCCCAAAAAATATACACCAGAATGACACTTTATGCCAATGCGTCTACAAAAGAGAATGCACATGAAAAAATCTCTACAATTCCCAAATAGGACAGTATGCTAGAAATACATATAGAACATCCAAAAATGTGTCATCCCATGTAAAAAAAAAGTTTCCAGGAGCTAAGATGTCCAAGTAATTCACTAGAGTGTGAAAACACAAAAAAATGAACAAAATTTACCTAGAGAGAAACTTGGAAAAATTGCATGGATGAATGTGAAGAGGTCTGGAAAACAACACATTTGACTTAAACTAGTTGTAGAATGCACCAGCAGCAAAAATAGTTGATGAGACCCACACCACTGGAAAGTTGGCGGAATTAGCTTTATGATGATATATTGTTCGTCAAAATCTGACATTATATGCCCAAGTTATGGCAAAAAAAAATGACCTCCTTTAGGGAACAAAGAGGTCTTGAAGGGGCCATAGTCAGCATCCATACGGATGATGTCATGCTGACATCAACATGACATCAACAAGAATATTTGAATAATATTCCTCTTGGTCAAAACAAATTATGGTCAATTGTGAAAAACACAAGCCACAAGATCAAACAATGAACAAAGACACCTTCCATGCAAGAGATCTACAAACAAAGAAATTTTATATTCCTCAACAAGAAAAAATTACAAAAGAACCTTAAGAATCTTCAAGGAAAACAAGACTTCTCAAAGGTTGAGAGTTCGAACAAAAGAGAGATAATACAATGAGGGTTGAGTGCTATATAGGAGCAACCCTAATGGTAAAGGGATTAGATCAAGAGAAGTGTCAACATCACATGCGATGAGACAAAATGATCTAATAATAGATGACTTTAGTTAACATAGAAAAGCACTTAGTTAACTAAATAAAGAACTCCTAAGTTTAGCTTAAGTGCATCAAAATAAATTAGACTAATAATCAATTAAAGATTAATTAATTATTAGCTAATGAATGATTACTCTAACACTTATTGAAAGTTTTAATACATTTAACATCCAATTTATTCCCTGATGTAAGAATCATATTGTCGATGTTTTGGGGCAAGAATCTAGTACGTTAGAGCTATTATCCGTATCTAGTTTAAAGAATTTCACAGTGGAGCTCACTCAAAAAACATCTAGATGCCAAATAATGTTACCAAATTTCAGGTGTTTGAGGATGAGAAACATATATTGGATTTTATTATTACTTTTGATGTTTTTGCATCTTGGATAATTGATGAGGTTGAACCTGAGGAAATCGAGATCAATCTCGAGGGAATGATAAACTTGAAGACCAATAAAACTCCTAGGATATGGTGTAGTTAGAACATATCTTTGATTTAGATGAATTGAGATCTAGAGGACAACATAAATAATAAATAGGAAGCAAATGTGATATGTATAACATGGGAACTGTTGAATAAATCAAGAACATTTCACTTGGAAAATTTTGCACCCCAAAAGAAAGGGAAGGTATAATCAGGGAACTTACTATCTATCGAGATGTTATAACTTGGAGCTATGAAGGGCTTAAAACCTATGATACTTCTATCATCACTCATACAATTCCCCTCAAGCCTGGAGCTAAATTTTTTTTGATAGTGGCAACAACCTATCAATTCTTTGTTTGAGCCATTAATTTATAAAGTTCATAAGTTTCTATCAATAAGAATAATATTCCTAGTATGCCACTCTATGTGGGTAGCAAATCTAGTCCCAATTAGGAAAAAGAATGGAATTTTTTTATATTTGTGTCAATTTCAAAAATCTCAATCACGCCTCTGTGAAAGACAATTACCTGTTAACATCATTAGATGAAGTTCTACAGATTGTCAATGGATCACAAATGATGTCCATTTTAGATGGTTATTCAGGATATAATCAAGTAATGATAGAGCAGGATGATCGATTGAAAACCACCTTTACCATGAAGTGGGGTATATTTGTATACATGAGAATTTCATTTGATCTTATCAATGTAAGTGCTACATTCCAATGAACTATGGACATTGCATTCAAGGAACTAGTTGGAATGTGTATAATCATCTACATGGATGATTTGACAGTTTTCTCAAGGTGTAGGGAGGATCATGTTCCCAATTTTTGTAAATTTTTCTAGAAGTGTAAAGAGTATGGAATCTCACTTAATCCTAAACAATGAATTTTTTGGGTTACTAAGGGTAAGCTCTTAGGGAATGCCATTTTAGAGCAAGGCATCTCCATTGATCCTGAGTGGGTATAGGCTATCTTGAAAATACAACCTCTAGCCAACAAGAAATAATTAAAGTCATATTTTGGGAAGATTAATTTCATTTAGAAATTCATTATAGGATTTGTAGAGATTGTCAAACCACTCAATATTATGTTAAAACAAGATGTGAAAATTAAATGGACTCTTGAGGCCAAACAAGATTTCAAAGAAATCAAGTAGGTGATTGTTAAGGCTCTTGTGCTAGTCAATCTAGATTATTCATTACCCTTCTATATTAATCCTTCTCATTTGAACACACTTGTATTGCATTGATACATGTGTCCTCATCACTTGAGACACCTATTGACACTTTCTCACACACTTGTCAATTGAGCTCACAAGTGTCCCATCTTTGGAGGGGTTGTCAGAGTTTCACTCCTACCTTATCACCTCCTCATCCTTGCCTATATATGCAAGGTTTCTCATTTTATTATTGTAATATATGAAAAAGGGAACCCTAAGTTTAATATGAGAAACTTAGGGTTAATATCTTCCTTTTTCAAAGGTACATTAGAAAGGGAGATTGACAAGATGAATAGATTGACTATCAACCACAAAGGTGAGCCAATCAGACTTGGATCTCCTTTCTTAGGCCCTTGAAAATGGATTGGAAATTATTTGGAATGATTGACCTAATTGAACTATATGACCTATTATGATAAATGCAATATTTTGAAAGCACACAGACTGAAATGGTAAATTGCAAGAAGATTTGAGAAGTACTGGAGATTATGCATCTATCATAAAAATTTGGATCTGGCATGTAGAGGAGGACATAGATGCCTAGGGGTGTATGGATCCTTGATTGGGGGTCTCGAAATTGATTTTTCAGTCCTCTGATGCTGGATCTCGCCTTCTATTTTAAGGTTGTAGAGTTGTTGAAATGTTGTCAGGTAATTCTGTAGTTGAGTTTATGTGGCTTGACAACTTTTAGGGCTCTGAATGCAACAATTGGCAATTTTCCTACAATCCTTCTTCAATCCTCTTCAAACCTGTAACTTGCACATTCAAAGATAAAATGTTGGGCCATTTAGGGGCTTGCCTTAGTCAAAACTCGTGTAAGTGTTTCCACTTTCGCAATAGCAATGTCAATGATAGGAATGATAATTGAAAGGAAGGAATTTGATGAAATCATAAAGTCCTACAACTCACCACCCTTTACTAGCTTACATGAAGGATTGATGTCATGCACATCACCTCAAGGATTTGGATCTTTCTTGCTTGAATTCTTGAATGCTTTGGGGACCTACAACAAGGGTTAGCCTTCAAAAAACTTGAACTCACATAAAATTTGACATGATGCTGGATCTTGAATTGCTTCTACAACACTCTAAAATGTTGCTCTTGACTTGCTCTTGACAATAGTATTTTATCATGAATGCTTGTTCTAGTTGTTAGCTTTCAAATGATAAAATAACTAGGTATTTATATGCAATTGTTCTAATTTCCCAAAAAATATATCCCAAAAGCCAACACTTGAAATTTAAATTTTGAATGTTAAAATTCTAACAACATATTAAAAATTGGTCCCCGACAAGATAGGGGGACCCATACACCCATGGGTGTATGGGTCTTGGCCCTATCTTCTAGCAATTTTAGTGTCGAGATCAAAACATTAATTGTTTGCATTTATTCAATTCTTGCAATCCTTTAGAAAACAATAAAAATAGGCCTTGGAATGCATAATTTTAGGAAATTAGGGACTTAATTAGGTCCACTAAATAAAGGGGGAAAAAACATAATGTGAAATTGTTAAGGGTGACAATTTTTGACACTACAATTATACACTTTCCATATTATATGATAGACATCTTGATGTGTTCATTGTTTTAGGTTGTCAATTCACACTTTCTAATCTTGGCATTCTCCAACATGATAACAAAGCCATGAGAGTGCATTAATTCCCACATTAAGGTGATTCCCACACATAGCCCTATCATCAGAGTATTGTAGAGCCATTCTAAAAATTGGGTATTGATTTTTTAGTAACTTATTATTTTAAAAACTAGTGTATGCATACTTTGGTAGCTATTTTTTTGTTGAAGGTGTTTAATTTTGGATCAAATTCACATCTTCTACGCATCCGATAGAAAAAATATTTATGGGTTTTGTGTGCAATAACAAAAAACCATCTGGGTATCTCTTTTTTTAGATAGTAATCAAATATTGCAACAAATGCTATCAAAATAGCAAGATGCAACCATTTTTCCTACAAATTAAAGTTTTTTTTTTAATCAAGTTGCATCTTCAACAAGTTGGAAAGAAAAAATGTTTTTTGGATTTTGATTACAATGTAAATTTTTTGGGTATTTGTTAGATTTTGCATGTAGCAACCAAATTTTACAAAAACTAAATCAAAAGTGTCCAAACAATTGTTGATGAAAAATAAAATATTGTAATAACTTTTGATTAGTAACACAAAATTGAGTCTTTTTTTGAAAATTTATATTTTATATTTTCAATCCATTGGACTTATTTTCATTGTAAAAATCATCATGCATTACAAATAGTCGATTTGGCATCCAATCTTCACAAGTTATAGTCTCTTTTACACATTGTTTTGGGGGGCCTATATTTTAGCACTAATAATTTTGGGGGGATATACTTCCATTTCACATTCATATTTTGCTTAATTAGACCATGTCTAAAAAATGTAAAATAAAGTGCACATATTTTTGGAGTAATCAACATGAGGATGATTTTTTCTCTCATAGCTCACATTCTCTCATCCAACTTCTTTCCAAGATCGTAAAGCTTGAATCGCCTGTTGCTACAATTTGAATCTAGTATTAACTCATCCACGAGTTCCAATGATTATTTGCATTAAGAAATTATTATCATTATTCCAGATCCACCACATTGGGATACATATCTACCAAACATGAAACATGAGCATCTAGGGTGTAAGAGCAATCTTGCATCAACCAAAAAAAATGTTGTTTCTTTTCAATAAGGGCTAAATTTGGCAACTTACTATTTTTAATAAGTTTGTATTTATGCATGTATGGGCATGAAATATTACACAAACCTACGAAATGGTAACTTGAAGCCAATGGCGAAGAAATCACTTCAATATCATTTGTCATTTGAGAGATATTAAAAGTTCAATTTTCGAAAATCCTGTTAAAATATTCGAAGTCAATTTTGAAGCACTTAGAGGCTCCATATAGGCTTGAAAATTGGCAAAAAATGAAAGTAGTCTACCTTTAGATACTACTTCCTAAGGATGCACCTTCTCAAGAGATTTTTGAAGATATATTATAATTGAAAATCCAATGGTTGGATCAAAAGTTATGACCCTACAAAGTTGTACTACCAAAATTAATAATTTTTTTGAAATATCTTCTTGAGGAAGTTACACTTTCCAGAAGATTCTAGGGTGGTTACACCTTCCAAATAAAGGATGTGAATGGGGGTTACAAAGTGGAGGGAAGAGCAACATAGATGGTGGCTTCGATTTGTAGATTTATGTAACCAAAAATCCCATTTGATGGCAATTGTAATGTTGTAATTTCATTTTCATTTCAATGATAATGAAAAATCTTTGCTTCCTTGTATTTTTTTGGTGCAATTCTTTGTTGTTGTTGTGAGTTTTGAATTTTAAGGGGAACACCCTTCATCAAAACATCACATCTTTGTTTGTAGAATCCCACCTTGAATATTTGGATGACACCATTGAGGAAATTCATCTTCTCTTTGATGTTAGCTTCGATGAAGTTGTATCACCATTGGTATCTTTGGATATTGATCTTTCATTGCCTACGTCAGTTTCTATCATGATAGATTGTGTAGATATTCATGAGTTCAATCTGACTAAGTCATCATCTATGTTGTCATCCTTTGCAAAATAGTATTAGATTCTCATCGATCTAGTTGCTATACATCCATGGTCCTTGTTCTTGAATCATATATGGTACCTTATCCATCTTATCAACATTCGTCACACATCAAAATTTTCTTAGAGATCATTGAGCATCATTCAAAGAAATCATTTCAATCTTGTGATCATGTGTAGAATTTAGAGGCATTCATCTAACTTCCTACATATTCCTATTTAGAATGGGAAGTTATCTTGCACACATTTGTGGTGTTGTTTCTTCCTAAGGGGATAAATGTTCAACAATCATGGATCATCTTCAACATCTAGTGTTGAGCATCTACTAGCACTACATGAATCATTTTGCGGGGAGGATGCATGATTTCTCTTCTCTTCTTAGTTTTGGCAAAATGCATTTCCTCACATAAAGTTCATTATTTCACACTTTTTTGGAGGGTCACATAGGCCTTCTCTCTTTTCTCTCCTATGGGAGGAACATTAATTGTACTTCAAGTGCTAGAATTAGTCCTTGGGGTGTCATCATGAGTCCTCCATCTACCACTTATCTTCTTCACTAGTACATTTTATTTGATTGCATTTGTATCATTTCTCTTTTGGAGAGGAGTTTTATTTTCCATTGCATTTTCTCCTTTTTCTCCACTTTATGAGAAATTTGTACATGAGTACCTAAAATGGTCTAGTAACTAAGACTCATCATATATGCATACATTACTCCATAAGTTGCACTTAAGGGGGATGTTAATGTAAATAGAATCATTATTCACCTAGTTAACTAATCACATTTCTAGGATTGACCTATTTACAACTAGCTTAAGTTTACTTAGGTTTATTTTGCTTTTGTCTCACTTCATAGCATTAAGACATGTGTCCTCATCACTTGAGACACCTATTGACACTTTCACATACTTGTTGTGTGAACTCACAAGTGTCTCATCTTTGGAGGGGTAGTAAAATTTTCACTCCTACCTTCTCACCTCCTCATCCTTGCATATATATGCAAGATTTCTCATTGTATTATACACACTTCATATGATATGATAAACATCCTATTGTGTTCATCGCTTCACTCGTGGAAGGTTATCAATTCATGATTTTTGATCTTGGCATTCTCCAACAATAAACACCTATTTATAGTGCTCAATTTGGAATGTTTGGCACAAAAAACTAACTCTACTATAGAACATGCTAGTAAAATGCCATTACACATAACTTTACTTTGCATTAATCCACTCTTAGGTCTTGTAATAGATTCCAAAGTGTAGGACCATGGACCAGGTTGCATGAATGTCCTATTTCGCCTCCTTTAAAATCCAAATTCTCACATTATAGTTAATCCTTTTGGAAATTAGTTATTATCTAATCGATTTATGTGCCAAAAACCATAAATTGAGTGACTACTTATATGCATTTAGAGACATCTCCTAGCTCATTAGAAGCAATTAAAATTTGTGTAATCACGTAGAAGTAATTTATTCACTAGCCTTATAAAGCTAAGGTAAGCTAATTACAATAGTTCATTAAACTTGCATCTTTATCACATGCTTGACATGATTGTGAACTTGTATTCTCTTTATAGGTTGAGTACTACCAACTTAGTCAAGGGTTACTCTTCTCATCTTGAAGCAAGCTTCATTATGCTTCTTAGCACAACTCTTTTCAAAAGTAAGTCCAAAGTGAAGGTGAATTATTTTGAAAGGTCACATCAATAGTAGACTAGGCTATACCAAAATAACTAATCTACATGGCATGACCTCATTTGAAACCATGTCACATGGTACAATCTAATTCATAAAAGCACAAACTAATTAGAATTTTGGTATAACCTTCTGATTTCTAAACTTCATGATAATTTTTTATTCTAATCAATTTTAACATTACATTAACAAATTAATCACAAAACCAAAATAACCACTTCAATAAAACAAATAAATACCCTATTCTTATCCAATTACACCAATTACTTAACTCTCTTATAGAAATCCAATCCAATGGTTGAATATTTCAATTAACTTAGATTAATGTGGGAATGTAAGGACATCCCAAGGGCATGGTTTTATTTTTTCCATAGATAGTAGGAAAAACAAGGTATAAGTTTAAAAAACAGGGATGTTTTAGGCAACATTGTAAGAACATGTTTTGAAAAAAATCTATATTTCATTTAGATAGCACGTTGAAGTACAACTCTACTAGTGAGATAAAGAGGAAGTTGTCTAATAAAAGAAAAAAGTAGGAATAATTAAAACATCATGTCCTTAGATTCTCATGGTCACCTTTATGGAGTGGCAAAATTCTATCTACTTTATTTAAATTGGAAATAAGTATTACAATTGATTTTGGTTGCTTTTTCATTATCTTCCATTTTATATGGGGGAAAATTAAACTTTAATTGATTTTGGTTGCTTTTTCATTATCTCTCATATTATGGAGGAGAATAAACTTTCTTTATATGCACTTTAGCTTTTAAGTATACATTAATTTATCATTAAATAAATAATAATTAGATATTGGAGGAGAATAATCTTTCTTTAAATGCACTTTAGTTTATTAATTTATCATTTTATAAATAATAATTAGATATTAATAATTTGTAATAATTGAATAAGATAATGAAAGTAGAAAATAATTGTATTTAATTTGATAATTTAAGAATATTATAAAATTATTATAGATTTAAATTTGATGTGTTTTGAGATTTAAAATGGTATATTAGTAAATTACTTAAAAAAATTAAAATATTTTATTATGATTGTGTAGGGATGAATCTAATTATTAAGGTTGGATTTATAATCATGAATTTGTCTTCCACCTTCAAACTTGTTATATGTAAATTTGTCAATTGAAGTGTGTATTTGTGAATGATGATCAAATTTAACTCTCAAATCATAAGTGTCAGACAAATCCATGACCATGAGATCAACCCTACAATAATGAGCTAATTGTGAGGGAGAAAAATGGCTAGATCATAGTGGATAATATGTGTACCAAATAAATATGAGTTTGGGAGTAATAAATAACTCGATAGAACAAATGTATAAGAGTGAATATAAGAAGGAATAAATTGTAGATGTAAAGAAAAA
This sequence comes from Sequoia sempervirens, assembly GCA_007258455.2. Classification (NCBI taxonomy): domain Eukaryota; kingdom Viridiplantae; phylum Streptophyta; class Pinopsida; order Cupressales; family Cupressaceae; genus Sequoia; species Sequoia sempervirens. The sequence goes on from VDFB02379436.1 coordinate 28,155, forward strand.
TGTATGACATAATAAGTAGATAGCATAAGACAAGAGATCCCATTTTATAACAAAAATGTACTATTTATCAATATATCTATAATAAAATACTGACTTCAATATAAACACAAAATTAAATAGAAAATATCTTAAATAGACAAATTTAATCATTACATTTTTTTAATAGAATCTTATTCTTTAAATAACACATTCAAATGACAAATTCTACAATGAATAATTCATAAAACACAATCTTTAGTGTGAACTCTTTTTATATCCATCTATTTTTTTAGAATATATGTAAATATTATTTTATCAATGATTATCTACACACTTCTCATCAAAAATTAAAAAAAAATCTGCCATCTATAATTCATGAAAAGAAATAAGAAATTGAGAGGAGGATTGACTTGAAACTATATTAGATCTTACATGAAAACACATAATTGAATAACATATTAAATATATTTTAAAACTCTTGATAAAATGGGTCACAATGAGCCAGGGCTGCAATGCCATATGCATCTCTCAAAAATTCAAAATAAACTTAAATACCCACAATTCGAGAATTCATCAAACCCTAGTATTACCTAGTACTATTTATCCAGACCAAAATCCTTCTGGAGCCCAGACTTCTCCTGTACTTGAAGAGAGGGACAGAAAGATGAGCCACAAAACACTTAGTAGCACTTATATATAAGCAACACCAAAGGCTTGCAGAGCCCAAACTTGAGACGACTACATGAGAGAGAGGGACAGAATAGTGGCCAACAGAACAGTTAAAGCTCCTCCAAAAGCCTGGAATGTTGGTGAAGCAGCAGCAGTGGTTGGCGGCATGGCTTCAGGGGAAGGAGCAGGTGCAAATGAAGTAAACATTGGAGTCGGAGCTGGTGCTGAAACTGGAGCTGAAATTGAAACTGGGGTTGGAGCTGGTGAAACTGATTTTTTGGATCGTATACTCAATACGATCACATGAAGCTTCTCAGACTTCTGACAGTTATCACTGTTTCCGCTGATAAAATAAAAGGTTCCCGAACGAGAGAGATTGAAAACTGTGTGTCCATCTTTGAATGATTGAATGGCCGCCGACGTTTTGCAATTCGTATAGTCATCTAAGGAGCTTACTTGCAGCACTGAATCCTCGTTTGCATTGTAAACAAACACTTCAACCAAATCCAGACAAACCAATTAGCAAATGGGTAAAAAAATGCATTCTCAAAATCCTTCAACTAATTCTTCATTTTCTTTTTCAACTGATTTCAATGTAAAAAAATTGTAGACCTACAGGCCAACATTTTAATACTTTAAAAGAGGGGGTTTTTGTATAAAAAAGGGTTTATGGGGATTGAGATTTTGTGGATTATGGAGTTTGATCTAAAATTTAAAAACAATTTATACTACAATTGTTTGCAACCAGAGCTAATGATGAGATTCCCCTGACATGTTTAATTTTTAATAGTGCAACCCCAAAAGTTGGAATTCTAACATATGACTACCCAATCTTATCTGTGGCTGCATTTAAACATTCTGGGTTCTAAAAATAAGATGATTATTTATTAGTTTTGTCTCTACTAAATATTATAAACAAATAGATATGTTAACCCAGAAATCCTAAATTGAAGTCAGACCAAAACTTCAATATGCTTAAAAAAACTAAAAGTTAGAGCCATGTTGTATGAATTTATACTATATCAATTAACAGACAGACTTCTGGATAAACTAGGACAAGGAGGATTAAATCAAGGTCTCACTTTCAATTGATTGTAATGATCTAAACCAAATGTTGATTTAATTCTTGTCCACAATTTATTGGAGAGTCTTTCCATTAATATTATCAATTGAGAAAGCTTGGAATGATGTTAGACCAAAAAACCAAAAAAAAACATCAAAGAGTGGATTTCATAGGATTTCTTACAGAGGGTATCTCCAACTTGAAATCTGTTTTTTTCAGCCCACTGATTGTAGGTTGTAGTTTGGGTGTTGTTTGGCACTGACCAACCATTTTTATCTCCAACTTTATGCTGGAGGGCAGCTCTAACCTCCAATAATGTTGGTGAAAGAAGACAAACAATGGCTATAAACATCAGTGCTTGATTATTTCCACCCATAACTGATAACAGAGGGCTTGATGAGAAACTACAAAGCGAAGCTGTATAGGAGGCAGGACCAGATGATCTGATCTGATCTATGTCTTGTGGTGGTATGGGCTTGGCACATTCAGTTAATATAATGGTCAGAAGCTTCGGTGGGCACCTTTACCTTTACAGAGTCTGTCAAGGAACTTGCTGTTCGAACTCACAGTTAAGCTAAAGTAAAGTTAAGGAATCCCAAATTAGCCACAGTTTAAAGACAATGAGCTTTAATGAGCTTTAATGTTTTGCAAGAGTGTAAAATTTGTTTGGGCCACAGTACAACTATGGGTTTTATTCTTTGCTTTCCTTTTGGTTTTGGTATAGCCTTTCTACTGTTAGAGGAGGACGAAGTTAGTCTTTATTTTCTGTCAAGCCTTGCAATTTGTTCAGCTTGGTATTCAAAAGAGAGAATGGAATGGTTGCTATTCTTTTGTGACCTGTATCTTTCTTTATAGCCTTTATTCCCTTGTTTATTTTATGCTTGCTTGAAAAAGAAAATTGCAGGAATAAAAGATAAAGTTGTATTTTTTATTAACAAAGTTGCACTGTGGGTCTCATGGCTTCTCGTCATGAAGCTTCCACCAACAAACGTGTAAAGATGTGATAATGAGTGAGGTTAAAGCCTTTCCTTTCAGCTCAATATTTGAAACTGGTAACCAAAGCTTATCACATCTTCTCTCCTCTGGTATACTATTACAAGAGTTTAAATCACCATTACACTAGTTAATATGTTCTTTGTTGGGTCTCACATAAACAATTGGTATTTTGTCTCATACATTAAGAATAACATGTGAACAATTGGTATTTTGTCTAAGATTTGAAACTGGTCAACATTGTTTTTCCTTTTTTAATTAAAGGCTGATTGAAATCTTGAATACATCTTGTGATAGAAACCTGGGTATTTGGATGATGTATTGTACTATTCTACTTATGCACTTTTAGACAAGTTGCATGTACTTCATCTTGATTCACCCTTTGCACATGGATATTGTGGATTGGGTTCTTCAAGATAGAATTTGAGGGAATGATATCAAAGGATTTTTCAGTTTAGCCTCTACAATGTAAAGAATCGTCAATGAGTTTAAACATGCTCTTTATTTTTTCACTTTGTTGATAGAAAAATCTAGATTGGAGTCTTAGGATTTATATTCTATTATATGTAATAAATCTTGGTGTAATGAAATAAAAAGATATTTTAGATATACAATAAAGATAAAATCAGATTATAAGATTATATATCCACAATATACATAAGAGCATATCTTAATATACTTTAGTGGTTTATATATGTGTTATAATTCATTTCTCGTGTTCTTCTCTCTCTCTCTCTCTCACACACACACACACATTACATCCTTCACATATTTTTTTATTTTCAGACATATAATTTATGTGACTCATGCACTTATCTCCTACTTTTTCCTTCCTTATATAGTGTCTTCATAATTTCTTTCTATCGTGTCCTTTAATAATAACATTTAATTAGTGTTGCCGGGAGACACATCTCTTGCCCCCTGAGACGCATCTCAGAGAAGTCCTTGGAAACGCCTCCAACAACTTGGAGACTTGATGTGCCATCTCCCGAGTCTTTCAAAGTCTCCTAGTGGAAAATTTGGCGTCTGCCGTGAAACTTTACTATTGCTCTTGTTTCGAAAGTTCAATGTCATGATATTTTCTATAAATTATTAATTTATTAATTTTTATTTATTTTAAAAAAAGATGGTGTCTCCAAGTACACTCATCTCCTATTTTAAAAAAAAAATCCATACTGGTACCAATCTCCCGTACCAGTACCAATCTCCCATACCAGTACTAGTCTTTTGTACCAGTACTAATACCAGTCTCCTAGCAACTGTGCATTTAATTATCTTATTCCCATGAATTTAGCTTTTTCTTTTATGATATTTTACTCTTTTATAGCTTATGTAGGCATATTAGAGGTGTTTTAAGGCCATTTAAATAGTATATGATAGATATATTATCTAGAAATTACTCAAAATAAATGTGTGGTACTCTAAAACCTCATATATTTTACTAACAACCTCTTTATGAAGAATTGAGAACTAATCTATGACCTAAAACAAGATATCTATATTGGATGTTGGTTTGGTAGGCATCTAACAACCCAATTGAGGAATAAATGGTTAGTCGATTACATGTATTAAACACATTTATGTGGTACATGCTTGTTTCTTTGTCATGGTGGATATAAAAACCATTAATTATGAAGATCATTTTGAAAATTAGTAAAGATAATCAAGGAAAATATATGACAAATTTAGATCCAACACATGTTCCTTACATGATTCTCATTGTTAGGATCTTATCTCCAAAATATTGTCAAATAAAAATAATAGAATGAAAAGATCACCCTTGGGGTGTAGATCAATTGGTCAAGCCATTGAAAGACATGGATGATCAACGCAGGTTCAAGCCTCGACTCACCCAACCACACACGTTATGGGGTCGACACTGGGCTTTGCACAACCTAGAGGTGGATTAGTCTCGCCCGATAACAAAAACTTAAGAGAAGCCCGGTCGATCGACGCCACCTCTGAGATATCAAAAGAATAAATAAATAATAGAATGAAAAAATAGCATAATGCTAAAAAAAATCACTATACACATATTTACTTATAGTACTAATTTTTCTAGCATTATATTATTTTTTCATATATATATATATATATATATATAAATATATATATATATATATATGGAACAAGTATCACAAAACTCTTCAATGGGGCACTTTAACCTCCTTAAGATAAATTCTCTATTGCAGAATATGATCCAAGATGATCTCTTTATTACAACAACAATATAAATACCTCACAAAGAGTGACTAATGAGGTACAATGAATGTAGAATAAATCCTCATCCACTTACACTAGTACACAAACAACAATATATGACTAAATAAACTACTAAAAATTGCATATAAATGACTAACTTTAATCACGTGACTATTAGTGGTTTATTTGTACTCATTTATAACACCACTAAATTTATGACTAAACAATTTTAGTCATGTATTTAGTCATTGATTTTAGTCATTAATTTGGTTATTGATTTAGTCATTTATTTAGTCATTATATTTAGTCATTAATTTTAGTCACGTGACTATTTTAGTGGTTTATTTGTAGTCATTTATAACACCACCAAATTTATGACTAAACTATTTTAGTCATTTATTAAGTCATTGATTTGGTCATTGATTTAGTCATATATTTAGCCATCAATTTAGTCATTTAGTCATATTTAGTCATTAATTTAGTCATATATTTAATCATTTTTATTTACTGGTTTCTATTAATAAAAAAGATTACTTATCAACTATTTAAAATATTTGCACAATAAAACAACAATGAGAAGGTAAAAATAACTTATTTTATTAATAAAAAAGATATTACATTCAGCTGTGTAAGCTTGAAAATGGAGTTACAATTTGTTGTCCCAACATAAAGGAACTTGAAAAGATTACAATACATTGCTGAGAAAGAAAATAACTAGCTGAAATTTGCTCTGAAACCTTGCTTTTATGCTGTTCAACAACTTACAAAAGAATAGGAACATGACTGTTATTTTATATCATAACCTATAGTTTTTTACCCTTGTAATGCTTGTTGATCCTCTAACTGTCATTTGTGCATGACTGTTCTTTTATATCATAACCTATAGTTACCCTTGTAATGCATAAGTACATGATACATCTTTGCAAATGAACTTTCATTCTATGATCATGATAAAGCTCCAATCATCTGTAGGTTGCCCTCATTCAAACTAACCATGCACAAAGATATTCAAACTCTCTTGCCTACTGTAGCTTTTTATGGAAACTCTGCCACCACCTCCACTAGCCCATCCCTTACCTCCAGAAGCACTTATCATACCCATTCCCTTCCTACACAAGGCAAAAAAGAGTCCCTCAATGCTACAATCAATAAAACCAATCTATATGTAAGCAAATAAAGTGCATCCATGGTTAGTGTAAACAATAACCTTAAATTTGAAATAATTCAATGGGTTTATACTAAAGTACCAAAGCATTAAGGAGATTTTAGATTTTCTACCATGTTCATATCCTAGAAAGATTAGTGACTTACATCAAAATAATGACTTCCATGGGTCATTATCAATTAAAATTGCTTGCATTTGTTAAATATCTATCATGAACATAACATCTTAAAAGAATATTTCCTTGTTATTAAAACTAGCATACCTATATTAATATATAATATATGTAAAACACGCCGAGAGTTATCTTTATCAAGACACCTATTGACTTGAGAAAAATGCTTACATTTTGATGAATATTTATTTGAAAAGTGATCCATTTGATTTCATTATTGTTTTTGTCATTATTTATTTCAATTTCCATATATAAGGGTACACATTCAATTTTGATATCATACCAACTTGGATATAACAACAATCAACAAATAACAATAAATTGAAATTCAAAAATTTTCATCAATCATTAGATTTAGTATTAACACCATCAAAGAACAATATCACGTCAAAATGACATTCACTAACTTAGATATATCCACTATTTTATTTTTTTAATGTTTGAATACATTGTTAACATTATATACATTCAAGCATTTGAATGTCATGAAACCTATAGCTTTGTAATTGAATCTAATAAAGCTTTGCTCTCAGATGAATAATCAAACTTTGTTGTTTTAATGACTGTGCATTTAATCCTCTGTTCATCATTATAAGTCTCTCTTTTCACTTGAAGTTTAAATATTTATCTCTTGAAAAGGACCTTTTGTATAATGTGTGCAAACTTAACATTATCTTGTTCTTCATGCTTCAAACTGTTCAATTCTTTTGCTGGAACACCCATAATTTCTTCTGTTGCTTCTTTAAAACCAGTAATCCAAGTGAATGAAGTATGGTCTTGCACTTTGTATTGAAGTATATATTTATAATAACATTCAAGGAAAATTTTATCACATCTTCCACAATACCACTAACCATTTTCATTAGTGTTTACCTTCTTTTTGCAGTGCCTATCTCCAATTTTCAAGGGGAAAGTTGTATAACAAAAATTGTCTACCTTAATGAAAGATAAGGTAGCTTTTATCACTATCCAATAAGGTTTACCAGAGTTGCCAAGGTCTTGATCCTGTATTTGTGAGATACTTTTTAACATTTTTTCTTCTATTGCATATGAGATTTCCTTTGTAATATAATGAGAATGGAGATTATTCCCTTCTGTATCAAACCATAATCTCAATCGGTGTGAGTCAAGAAGATTTGGATTTATAAGGAGTTGGGTTGTAGTAATTGTTCCCACAAATTTCCCACCAAAATCACTAATTCGTGCAGCCTTTAGAACAAGAATGGGGGAAGTTCCTACATTGCACATTTCTTGGAGTTGTTGACCTTCCTTATTGCATAAATCACCCCACATTGTTAATTCCACCATACAACCTGATATGTCTTTCAGTTGAAGGGTTCTTTTTTGAGTTTGTGTGGCATTCTTTCTGAATATTGTGTTTGGTGTGTCAATTGAGAGAACAACACCAATGATATCAACCAAAGAATTGCTTTTCATGTTTTCAATTTCTCTTATCGATGTAAAATGGAATTGTTGTTTTGGTATACAACTATCCTCCTCCAAACACAACTCAACAATCGAATTTGTTTCTAATAAGATTTCCCATTCATTTTTTAATTGGTTGAAATTCTTTTGTGCAGGTTTGAATCTCCCTTTTGAGATGATAAACACTTTTCCAATTTCTATGCAATCATAAAACTTTTCTGCAACTACATTAAAACATGTTACTCTTATTTCACCACCATCTGAATCAACCAAGTCAAAAGTAAACACTTGTCCATCTCCTTTTGCATTGTTAAAATGACACAGTTGACCCTTTCTAGTGACTCCTTCATTTATTGACCATCTATTCTGGTACAAATTCAGTGCTACAATAGGAATGGTTCTTGTAGGCGGTTCATTTTTTCTAGCAATTGGGTGCTTATATGGATTGTTGGTAGGATTCATGCCTACATCATCATCATATAAGAAAAATAGTATTCAATAGAATTTGAACACGGCAAAAAAAAAATGGGAAGAGTAAATAGAAACATCTATAATTTGTTGAATTTTTAGTATAGTAGAAGAATTGAATGTAGCATAAAACTAAATATCATACACATATATTACATTTTGGAATTTGCCACTCATGGAATCAAAATTGAAGAACATATACATGTTACATCAAGTATCTTCTAATATTTTCAATTTGTTTTCCTCAGCCTTTCTCTTGGCAAGTTGTCTACCATTTTTCATTTTTTCATAACGGTCATATGTGAACAAGGGCATAATTCTTAAGCCTTCGATGCATTTTACACACGATATAGCTACAAATGTCAATCTTGTTCTTTCTCTTGGTCCTATATCAATAGTAGCTTTTGATAGAGTCAAACCCTGTGATTTGTGAATTGTCAATGCCCAAGCCAATCTTAACAGAATTTGGATTTTCTTGCCCCTCTGTATTGTTGTAATTGGAATTGTCTTTGGGTTACGATCATCAAATGGTATTCCTGAATAGTTGTCAAATCTAACCATTACATATGTTGGTGGTTCTGGTGGACCGGTTCTAGGTTTGTATACAATGTTTTGTATATATCCTAAAGCTCCATTGACAAGGCCTTCTTGTATCAGTAGATTTGAGATTAACATAACCCTGGCATCTTTAAATATCAATAATTATAGATCCAGCTCATCATTTGAGCATTCTTCTCCTACATTGCTACTTCCTAATTTTATAGCAACACTACGTGCAACAGGATGCTTCAATGAGTATAACATTTTCTTGTTATGGTTCTTAACATTTTCATTTGTGGAGAATAAATGCACACCATTGTCAAACTCCTGATTGCTTGCTTCATCTAATGTAATAGTGGTTCTTGTCATAAACAATTTCTAATCATCTATTGTGGGGTTTGCATCTCTCAAATTTGTCAAAAGTTGACGAAATCTTTGTTGATGGATGTTTTGTCCATCTTGTCTGAATATTTTATCCAAAGTAACCACAATTTTGAATTCTTCCCATAGCGACTTAGCTCATGTGTTGTTTTCATATGTTGGTCTATCATTAACAGGAGGTAACTGACCCAAATCTCCAACAAAAATGATAGATATGCCTAATAGAAAATTGATAACAATAATTGTGAATACTATAGAACTTTATAGTTATACAATTGTCATTTGCATGAATTTTTTCTATTTCCATATAAAATAATTCATTTCAATAATCAAATAGATATCTACCTCCAAAGTTATGATTTGCATTTTGTGGGAATGCTTGTCAGAGTTGAGAATCAATGTTTTCTAGCAAGTTTTGACCAATGAAGCTCATTTCATCAATTAGAATGTACTTGATGTTTGCTATTTCTTCTTGAAATCTTGCGAGCCTTGCTCCTTCCAATTGAGAAAAATCTCTAATTGGGATTCAAAGTTTTGAATGAACGGTGGATACTCTTATGTTGAATGTTGCAACTCCAATTGGTGCCAGTAATAGAAGAGGAGAAGGACTGGGATATGCTGCATTTTTAAGAGCTTGACTAATAGCACCAATTAGATATGACTTTCTTGTCCCCATTGTTCCTTGAATTATCATCAACAAGGGCGATGTATTTTGATTATTATGGTAGTGTGTCATGATTATGTTGAGTGCATTTTTTTGTTTGTCACTGAGGGTTGTGTAGTTCATAGGTTGTGGTATTTCGTCATGTATGAGACATCCATGTTCTCTCATGCTATTGATGAAGTTCATTGCTTGATTCGTATACATTTCACCACAATATTCATTACACCAATCTGCTTGTCTATCAAAATCTCTCCTTCCCAACATATCTATTTCAGAAACTTGTATATTTTGACCATGATGTAGTCCAGATAGTATTTCCCATTCATGCTTAGTAGTATTTCTTTGAAGAGCTTCATTGTCTTCAATTTCAATATCACTAATGTTTTCATCATGTTCTTCAGTTGCTATTTGTTCCACGTGCCAAGGGTTATAATGGAATGACTCCCAGTTTTGTCTTATTGATTCATCATCATGACCAATATCTCTATCCACATCATGAAAAGGTTTGTACAACAATAATTCTGAATAACAAAAATCAATCCATTTATTTAACTCACGTGGAGGAATGGATAAAAACTTAGGATGTACTCTAACAATAGCTGCCTTTTGTCTCGGCTCTCATTTGTTATCTCTCCTTCTTTTAGGATTATATATCCACGATCTGGCTGCATCAATTAGTGTAACACCTTCCATAGACAAAGGCCTTATTTTATATCCTTGGATGAAAGATGTTATTTGTTCTTCATTATTTTCTTCATCATTTACACTTACGGGTTTGAAAACCTCGCATGACACATTTAGATTGATAAACCTCCTACTACTCTCTACCAATGGAAGTTCAAGTAGCATGTGGCACACCTCTGGAGCTCTAATGTCTCTTTCTATGACAGTCTCATTCAAAAGTCTTCTATATGCTTTTGTAGCCAATTCATCTAGATTTTCCATGTTTGCAAGTCGCATTAACATCTGTTGGTATGTTTCCAAACTTTTTTCTGATTTTGCTACATACTTTGCAATATATTTGATTACAACATGTTTGGAAAGAACGGGCTGCAAATCTATGTTTGCTCTCCACAATTGCGATATGTAACGATTGTGTGAGTTTACTCTGTTATCATTCCTCACTAGCTCAAAAAAAAATTCACTTGTTTTTGTGTCTTCATATAATTTGGATCCCTCCAAATTTAATGGCCAAGGAGCATTATACCTATTATGAATATGAATAAGTAATGTATTTTTATAGTTTAGAATCATATGACAGTTGATTTGAATATAAATATTTTAACTTATTAAAATTGTTACCTGCAAACCATTGTTCCTCCTTTTTTTCATAGGCATGCACCCTCCCTACAGACCGTGTGTCTCTCTACAAAATTTAGTAGCTCTTCATAGTCATGATCAACATTGATCTCTACAAGTTGTCTTGTATTTTTTAGACATGGATGTTGAGGAAAATTTTGGAATGCCTACAATTGTATAGACAAATAAATTGATTTGTTATGTGATAAAATACAAATTGTTTATGACATATATGATATGCGTATGTTTTACTATTTTGAACATACCTAGATGTTTTTCTATATGGATCTTGTCTAGGATTCCATGCTTGAACAATAGAATGGAAATATCTTTCTGCACTTTTTCGTTGCTCTTGATTTGACCAATCCAAGTTGTCCATATTTGGTGCTTTGTGTATCCAAATGAATCCATGCACATGTGGTGAGCCCCTGTGTTACCACTCATATCTAGACCAAAAATCTTGAATTTTCATTCCTTTTTCTAGTATTTTTGTTCTGAACATGGAATGTCTTAAATGCATGTATTGTGTGACTATATGAGGATAGTCAATAACATTTTTTTATTTCCATATTTGAGCCTATTGTGGCATAGTTGGTGATGTTCCTGGTATTAGTGCATGCAAATCGGGCCAATACATATCTGTTGCACTCAAAGTGAAGAATATTGTAGGAGAGCCTATTTGATGAAGCATGTCAATCAATTATGCATGACATTGTGTCCAGTATGACTGTGTACCCCTCAATGTTGTTCCAAATCGCATTAACCTAACAACTAGATGGGATTGTGGCATGTTTTGCATATGCTGATGCAACTCGTTGATGGTGATTGACATGTCTTGAAAGCTTCTTTTGACAAATACAATTGAATAATTTTGTGCACGGTGTCTCATTATCATGTTCATCATAAAATATCAAAATCTTGGATGTCGACCAAAATGATGGTCCCTATAACACAATAAATGCTTAACAAATTCATGCAGATGCACTCTTCTTATTCGTGGTTCTAACCAATCACATTTACCATCAGGGAACAATGTTGGGAATGCCATATCAAGTAATCCTGGAGTGACATATTCATTGATAGGAGATGAACCAATTTTTGGCCAATCAATCAATGTTGGCGAATTTACATTAGGGTTATTAATCCATTCATGAATCAATTCCATTTCTCTTTGAGCATTAGGTGGCATAGAAGCCATTGATGTAGTGTGCTCAATTATATTTCCTTGATTCATTTCCATGATTGGACCCACAAATACAATTTCATTTGAATCAGAATCAAATTCCATATGCACTGTTTGTAATTTGTTGAATATATTTTCATTAGAATTTCCTATGAGATCATTTAGAGCATTTTCATTGATTTTGACATTTGAATAAAACTTTTCATGGTCTACTTTTTATTTTAATTCCTTATACACACAATCCCTATTCACTGTTAAGTTATAATTTTTGCTATGTTGATCCCTTCTTCAAACAATGATGATTGGAAACTCTCTTATTGAATGTGGCAACATATTTGAAACATATTCCACATTTTGTGGAAAACTTATTGTGTGTCCTCTATATTTATACTGACCACCAACTACATGGGTAACTTGTAATATTGGACTAACATGTTCAATCATCATTTCTTTTACTTGAGTTAATTTGACAAGATCTTTTGGTTGTGGCCTAGGATCCATAGTATTTAAAGCTGAAAACCTATGATTTCCTTTCTCTTGACAACATTTATTACAAACAACACCCTCAGAAGTGTGAAATACTTTCATTCCTAGGTAGCATTCTTGACAAATATAACACATGCCTAGTGTTGTCAAGTTATCTAATTGATGTCGAAATTGTACTTGAATTTTTTTTAAATCATCATGAAGCATTCCATTTGGATTTTGTATGTTTCTTTGTACACCTACATTTCTCTCATCTTGTACTGTGACTTCTACCCTTTGTCTAGCATAGCTTTCTCTTTCAACTTCATTATGTATTTTTCTCTATTCTTCCCTTTCAACATCTATCATTTGTTCTTGTTGTCGTCTTCTATATTCTCATTGATATTGTTTCCTTTGCTCCTTTGATTCAAAATTCAATCTCGACCGCACCATATCTAGAAAATAATTGAAGTCCGATTTATAAAATTAATGTTTTCCAATGGTAAATCTACTTTTCTTTTAAATTAATTTCATTTAATATCAAAGACTATTGCAAATGAAAGGTTCTAAATAAAATGAAAATTTTCATGACTATTACATAAGAAGTATAGGTGAAGCATAAATAGATGAAGAGATTCCATCACAAAGAAGAAAAAATTAAAGCTTTATTGTGTTTTAGAAATTGGTCCTTGAATAAATGCACTCATTATTGTGATTATGTGATTATTTATATATGAAGTAGGGCATGTACATCCAAAACACCTGAATAGTCTTTTACAAAAGTTGACATTAAATTCTATATGAAAATATTGATCATCAGACTAAGTGAATCATGGTTACCACCTACATACAACGCGTATGAACAATATTTTTACAAAATAGAAATGTAAGTCTACATCAAAATTGTGTTCATAAGAGTGACCCAACCATTGAACAACCCTCTATATGCTTCACATGTGCCTACCCTAATTATGATACAAGTACCAAATAAATTGGTCAATAATTCTTTTTGCAACTCTTGGTTCCTCATATTGCTCAACATAATAAAGTTCTCTTAAAAAAATAGAGAATCCTGCAACTTTCTTGCATGTTGCATGTAATTTGCAAGTATGTTGTCCATGTCATCAATTTCTTGTTGTTCTATTCCACGTGCAAGCAATGCAACATCATGGAGTTCTCTAATGATTTGTTTTGAGTGGTCTTCAATTGACATGTACAACTTGTCTATTGGACTTGGAACATGTGTGTTTGACTTTGTTGACTCATGGGATTCTAGCTATCCGATTGTTGGTTCACTAGAAGGAGGTTCATTGTGGGTAGCCATTATATAAACAATAAATGAAACTCATCAATACGTAATAGGTTATAAATATACATATGATTGTAATTTGTAGAATCATACATATATGATTTTCAATAGAATTTTCAAAGAAGCTTCATCTTATTAATAGTCATAGAAATTTTGTACGGAATTGCAATGTCAACATAGTTTTACCACTTAAATTTCAATTTATAAGTATTTCCCAACATAAGATGAATTTGATAAACAAAGAAGCATTCATTCCAACAACATTTGAATAATGTTTTATTTATTTGCCACATCAAGGAATACATTACATATAAAAATTAGGTTTCACTTATTCAAGGGACTCATTAGAACTTATCACAATTATTTTAGGGGGAGGTTGCACCTGTAGGTGCTCCTCATTATTCTTTTATTTCTTAGGAGGATTCGTACAACTATTTTCACTTGGTACATGATGGTTAGGGGGTAACTTCTTGTCCAAATCTGCTTGGACACTAGTTGTATATTTCTCTGACCATTTTATTTTTTCCCTAACATCTTGAATTCTCTCCATTGCATGAGAAAAGGTCTCATCCTCCTTGAGCCATCCTTCTCCTTCTATGATTGTTCCTTCTATGGTTCTAGTCAATGTGTCTCACTCCTTTTTGCATTGTAAGTAATGAACATTTCTAGCTATGGACTTACATACAGTTTGCTTCATGTGCACCATGTTTGGCACATAAAGGTTCACATTAGTTGCACAAGCACAATTCTATATCTGCATAGTGGACTCATAGGCCCTAGCATGCAACATGGGACCTTGGGTTATATACCACATGTCACAACCACATTATACAATGTCATTGTGACATGTGGTTATCTTATATAATGTGGTTGTCAATAGAATACAAGGAAGGGCAAAAAGAAAGATGAAAAAAATTAAAGAAACCAAGTAGGCTCTTAAAAAATAAATTTTCTTATAACAATGAAATTTGTCAAATTGCACATTTACAAGGAAAAACAATAAACCAAAAAATTTGCTAATTGGTTTCTTGTCTAATGTCAAGGGGTGTCTTAATGGTTCAATGAAAATTAAAATTCTAACCCTAATTTAACCCTAAGCCTAACACCAACCTTGAACCTAATATTCACCCCATGATTCATCTTAGAACCCCAATTGAA